>OZ038506.1:7320912-7373412 GCA_964036315.1 Acanthosepion esculentum
ATGAGGACAATAATCTGAATAATGTAAATAGTCTACATAATACCTCATCTCAGAAATATAGACAGATACCGAAACGTTGTGAAAAAATATGGTGACAAAGATGAAGACAATACTCGGAATAATGTAAATAGTGTGCATAACACCTCATCTCAGCAATATAGACAGATAAATGTTTCTTGTCAGTAGACAAGATTTTGATGGATACATCCTGGAATCTTTTGGAAAATTTCAAATCCAAATATATGTCTAAGTGAAATCTTGTGTAGAACTGCTTCACAGAGCTTGGATGTAGCGGAAGAGAATGTATCAAGTATTTTATACCTATTATTATTATTATTATTATTATTATTATTATTATTATTATTATTATTATTATGTTGTTGTTGTTGTTGTTGTTGCAGCTGCTGCTGTAACTGTTGTTTGGTATCCTCTCCGACTCTGAGATGTCTTGGCCATGGGATGATGATATCTCAGCTCCTACCTTCAGCTTAGTGACAGCACTTTTCTCAGCACATGAGCTGTTTCAAGCTGTTCTGCCACCTTCGCACTCCCAATTATTATTATTAATATTATTATTATAATTATTAGATTTGATTTTATATCCTTTCCGATTCCTGAGATGTTTCGATTGGGTGACGATCCTCTTATCTCAGCTCCTAACGGCAGATTAGTGTCACAACACTTCACTAGTCTCATGAGCTGTTCCAAAAAGTACCGCCTTTGTATCGTCTTATAGATGTTGCCTGCAATTCTAAACCTGTGATTTCAGAAGGCAACAATTTGTTTTTTTGCATCAGAAGATGCAAACATATAAGGAGATTTTCAATCAGGGGGGGAAAGAAAGGTAACTGTGGTCCGAAAGAACTCTACGCAAGATGTCAGAAGTAAGTATTTTACGGGATTTGATCCATTTGTTTCCTCTTTTTGGCATCATTCCCCAAACCCCAATAACATCAGCCAATGTTGCTGGTTTAAAATCTTACATTGTACTCTATTATTATTATTATTATTAGTCGTAGTAGTAGTAGTAGTAGTAGTAGTAGTAGTAGTAGTAGTATTTTTAACGACATTTAAATACCGTCTCCATTCGTGAAATATATTTTATTTAATGAAGTTTGTTTCTTTCGTATGAAAATAGCTTCAAATATTTTGAACCCCCCTCCTTTGTAGAGAGTGCTATAAACTTTGTAGAGAGTGCTATAATTCTGGTATAATCTACTAATAGTTATCTTATGTATTTTGATTATTCGTCATGCGATGATCAGTATATGTATAAATTGTGCTAAGTTTCGATAAGTGACAAGTTAACCTACGAGGGAGGGTGGTGCAGATGCGACCAACGTAAGAATTTAATGTTCTTTTTGGTTATAGGTATTGGAGACGCAACCACACAAATCATTCTAGAATTCATAATTAACATTGGCTGGGATCTTTATATTTGGATAAGTGATATATAGGGGTAGGGATCTTTGGACCGTTTATCCATATTTCGTTGTTGGTAATGAATGAGACTCGAAGAAAAACAGGAACATTAGACAGATTATCCAGATTTTTTTTTTGAGTACACAAAACTGATTCAATAATTGGAAAATTACAATAAGCATTTAAGGGGGACATAGGTTACCGGTTGAATTTAACCCGATTTCTTTAAATGGACTTTAACTATTTAAATATACATTATATATCTAATAAATTGCAGCACGGAGTAAGAAACAGATAGATCCGAGTTCCAATTCCAGTCGAGTTCATTACATTCATTTCGAACTCAGTCCATACCGGGATTTCAGGCGACGAATATCTTCATCTACCAAAATAGACTATTCCCCATATGAGGTGAGTTTGGATTTTATTATTTATTCACTATTTGCTCTGTAATAATAAATACATTGAGCTCTATTTGTGGATTAGATTTAATATTTTATATTACAAGGATCCCTTGGATTATATACCTATGGATTTATTACATTTACTATACACACACACACGTATATATATATATATATATATATATATATATATATATATATATATATATATATATATATATATATATATATAAATCTATATAAATGAATTTCCAAGAGGATAGAATCCAGGTAGAACTCAATGTCCAGGACAGAGTAATAATATAATAAAAAAGGCTCAAACACTAATATTCCATGGTGTTTGAGCCTTTTTTTTATTATACATATATATATATATATATATATATATATATATATATATATATATATATATATATATATATATACATATTAACCTATTATATAATCTAACTACTCATCTTTTTTATAGATCTATCACATAGATCTAGATAGATACATTTTTATGCGTACATGCACTTCGTTCACACACTAAGAAATGCAAGTAAATGTGGTAAAATTAAGACCAGGGAAAGCCAGAAATATGAACCCCAAAAGCCGCAGTATCACGTGTGGTCCGACATTTTAGTTAAAAAAACAAAACAAAAAAACCCAAAAAAAACTGAAAGTAAATTTTCAATGAAAATATATAATTTTAAAAAAATCTACATAGGAAAAGAAAAAGACAGAAAACTGAAAATTTGGATACTGGCCAACATCCGGGCCCGGTTCGGCGCTGGCTGAAAAAAAGGGTCGCCATTTTTTTCTTTTTTTAACGGATAAAAGAAATAGTCGCAAAGCTGAAAAATAGAAATATTCACAAAAACAAAAATAAAAGAAGCAAATACAATAATACGAATTTAACGATGAAAAGGCCTTGCACTGTTTGTTTTTTTTCCTTTTGGACTCACATTCTCTTAATATGCGTAAATATAGATAAAAGAATATATATATATATATATATATATATATATATATATATATATATATATATATATATATATATAAATATTCATGTGTGTGCGCGTGTGTGTGTGTGTGTGTGTGTATGTGTGTGTGTGTGTGTGTGTGTGTGTGTGTGTCTTCTTAAGAGTTCCTTTTCTCACACTTCTTGTTTGTGGAACTCTTTTCCTGCTTCTTTTGCAAATCAAGGAACCGAAGGTTTTCCGAAACGAGTGTAGTTACTTATACTTATGAGATTACTACCACTAATAATATAATATATGTATATATATATATATATATATATATATATATATATGGTATAAAATGACAATTGGAAAAATCTTAGATTTTCTGACGAGTTTCGTCTTCCAACTTATTCAAGGCAAAAATGAAATCGAAATATCTGGGAATTTAACTATATATATATATATATATATATATATATATATATATATATATATATATATGCACACACACACATATATATATATATGTATATATGCACACAAACACACACACATACATATACACACATTATATATACACACAGACACACACATATATATATACACATATATATACGCGCATACACATATATACACAGGCGCATATATACGCACACTCATACACACACATACACACAAACACACACACACACATACATATATATATATATATATATATATAGAGAGAGAGAGAGAGAGAGAGATGTGGTATAAGATGACAATTGGAAAAATCTTATATTTTGTCGACGCGTTTCGTCTTTTTCAAGGCAAAAAAGAAATCAAAATATCTGGAAATTTAACTATATATATATATATATATATATATATATATATATATATATATATATATCGACACACACACACATATATATATATATATATATATACACACATTATATATATAGACA
Organism: Acanthosepion esculentum; assembly: GCA_964036315.1. Lineage (NCBI taxonomy): Eukaryota > Metazoa > Mollusca > Cephalopoda > Sepiida > Sepiidae > Acanthosepion > Acanthosepion esculentum. The sequence continues at coordinate 7,324,633 of OZ038506.1, forward strand.
CACTTATATATACATACATATATATACACGCATAAAAATATGTATACACAGACGCAAACGTAAGTATACGCAACACACATATATACACAGTCTCATATATAGGCACATTCATACACACACATACAAATACACACGCACACACACACACATATAAATATATATGCACACACACACATATATACACACATATATATATACACACAGACATACATATATATACACACATATATATACGCGCATACACATATATATATATATACACAGACGCAAGCATACATATACGCACACACACCCTATATACACAGGCGCATATAACCGCACACTCATACACACATACACACACACATATACATATATATATATATATATATATATATATATATATATATATATATATATATTATATATATATATGTATATGTGTGTGTGTGTGTTTGTGTGTGTGTGTGTATGAGTGTGCGGTTATATATATATATATATATATATCTACCTCCAAATATTCGCTGAAAATGGTCATACAGGATGAAAAAATATCTCAAACTTAATAAAAACAAAGTATTTATCTTGTTTATTGAGGCAAAAAACAAAAATTATTAAATTATTTTTTTTAAATATTTATTAGAACTTTCAAAAAATTGTATAATTTTTTTTCATGCATCAGTGGGTGACTATAAACTGTCCTAGTAAATTTTAGCCTCTTTTTTGCGGTGAAAAACATGTTGATTTGGAAATTCTTGAAAAGAATCAAATAATTCTCCGTTTTTAATGAACTTTAACGAACTTATTCACAAATGAATGAAACTATTTGAAAAACCTTTCAGACCTTTAGACAATTTTAGTAAAAATATTTTTTTACATCTGTTATCCGCCTCCATTTATCTAATTTTATGAAGTTTCGATAAATTTATTTTGTAGTTTATATTAGTTATAAACACAAGTCCTTGGATATTTTTTTTCATTTGTAAAACTGAACCACCAGTTACAAAAACTTTGCTCTCAAGCGTAAAATAAAAATGCAATAGAACTAAGACATATTTAGTTAGAAAAGTTCTTGTTTACTTTTATAAATTAATTAATTAATTCTTGATTACTTTTATAAATTAAATGTGTCATGAACACTGTTGTCCTAAGAAAAATGCTTTTTTGTTGAATAATGAATTATACAATAATTATTTTCATTTTTCTAATTTTAAATATAATAATTTATATAGTTTAAAATCTTTTAAAATTCTGTATTAGTTTGTATCGGTTAGGTGATATTGTTACGTAAAAACTTTATTTACTAATGATAAAAGGAAACGCATACTACAACTCAGCGATCGTATTTTTAAAAGAATTTTGATTTGTATGTGTGTGCTATATATATATATATATATATATATATATATATATATATATATATATATATATATATATACATTCAGGCCGGTAAATGTTGTTTAATACTGTTTATTATGAAAACAGAGCATTTACTTAAATATTTGTATCTATAAAAAAAGAATGTATTGGTATAAAAATGTCTTAAAATAATTGCCTGATTTTGACCATTTCATAATGTGTGACGTCATTTGTTTACATTTGGATACGCATTGAGCAGATATGAATGAATGAGAGAAAATCATGGAGAATTGTGTTTAAAAAATAGTAAAATCGACCTTGCTAACCGAACGCACCTCTGTGGCCCAATTGGTTAAGGACCGTCAGGCTATATGACGGTTCCGTATAGAATACAGGTTCGATTCCTGTCGGAGGATGCATATTTTCTATGAAAATTTCTCGGACATTCAGGCCGGTAAATGTTGTTTAATACAGTTTATTATAAAACAGAGCGTTTACTTAATTTGTTTACATTTGGATACGCTTTGAGGAGATATGAATGTACGTGAGAGAATCATGGAAGATTGTAGTTTAAAGACAGTAAAATCAACCTTGCTAAACGAAGGCTCCTCTGTGGCCCAATCGGGTAAGGCACGTCAGGCTCTAGGACACATGACACAGTGGATAAATGCGTTGGTTAGATCCAATGACAGGACCCAAAGAGTGTCAGTTCAATACCCGGTTAAGGCAGTGCAGAACTTTCAGAGAGAAAAATTAACAGGTGATTACTGATAACTGACATCCATTAAATATGGCACGTGGAACTAGAACAGTCTACCTCAGCAAGCGAAATAAAGGGTTCAGTTCGACATTCCAACAACCTGACGAAGGCCAGAGCGTACAACGGCCGAAACGTTGTAATAAATATGGCGACAGAGATAAGGACAATTATCCGAATAATGTAAATAAATTACATAATACGTCATCTCAGAAATGTAGACAGATATTTTATATATATATATATATATATACACACATATATATATATATATATATATATATATATATACACATATACATAAATATACATATATATATATTGTGTATATTTAGGCAGCATTTCATATATATATATATATATATATATATATATATATATATATATATATATATATATATATATATATATATATGTTATATATATATGGGGAAAATTCAAAATTGGTTTACATGCATTTAAACCAGAAATATAAATATTGACACAAGTAGAGAAAAATACCATTAGCACTAAATTTCAAATATTGATAAAAATAATCTTTTAGAAACAATGGATTTTAAAACCTTTTAAAGCAATTTATATATATATATATATATATATATATATATATATATATATATATATTGCAGTAAGGTTCACGTTTAGAGGCAGTTTCTATGGATAGGATAGGATAGGATAGATAGATAGATAGATAGATAGATAGATAGATAGATAGATAGATAGATAGAGAAAAGGCAATGCATGTTTGCTCTCCAAATGCAATGACAAGAAAGTTATTGTTGAAATATTCTCTATTTCCGTTTACTGACCGACATGTTTGAAACGAATTGTTTCCAGGGTAAACAGAACCAAAGATCGAACAAAGAAATATTGCTTTGTATTCATCGACTTGTATGAGGTATAGGGGGTGATGGTCGCTAATGTAGTCGTTTGGTTTGGGTTAGAGTGTGAGGAGGGCGAGACGTCAAATGCGGAGGTCACCCCTGAACCACAAAACAGAGACACTGTTCTTGCAAAAATACAACAAAGAGAGAGAGAGAAAGAGAGAGAGAGAGAGAGAGAGAGCGGAGGGAGATTAATTTGATGTAGGCGTTCCCGGAACCATCTTTTACATAATGTTCGGAAAATCTTAGAAGTGTCTTTAAACGTCGTTATTGATTTTACAGTTAGTCAACTGTACTACATCGTTTGCAAAACTTACCAAAAATAGGAAAGTAAAAGAATAAATTTCATGAAAACGAACAATTTACTTTTCTCACTTTGTCTCACAATGAATGACTGTCAACTTTAGATAAGAAAGAAAAGGGTACTCATTAAAAATACAAAAACAAAATGAAGTTATCACGAGTTCCAGAAAACCTTACAGTATTTTAAGCTCAAGAATAATTACTGAAAATTTTGTTCGAATATCTCATAGGTTTTAAAGGGCATTCTTATTACGAATTGCTCAACATCATACTATTTACATTATTCGAACTGTTATCCTCACCTTTATTGCTATATTCACAACGTTTCGGCCGTTGTACACTCCGGCCTTCTTCAGGTGATTGGAATTTCAAACCGGGGTAGATTAACTCAAGATTTTGGTTCGTCACTGCTGTGCATTGGTACTGAACTCACAACTTGAGTCTAGTCACTGGATATAACACATGTCTTTATACACTGGGCCATGTGTCCGCGAACTCATTTGTATATGAATTTTTGTGACTTATAAATCTAATGTCCCCACAACCATTTTTTACCAGTATTCATATTGCAAATTTTTGTTCTTATTATTGCATTTTTTACCAGAGCTTATATTTCAGTTTTTTTTTATTATTATTCATTGCTTTTCTCTGGCACTCCTTATTACTGGTTTCCATATTGTATTCATTTCTATGCTTGGTTGGCTCAGGAGATTTTTGTGGCCTAGCATATGTGCTGATTCCTTAAGTTGGGGATAACAATATAATGTAAGTAATGCGAATTGTTCAACCTTGAAAAATGGTTTCTACGATGAGCAATTGGCACAAAGGAGTAAACGGGTTGATCGATGATTTTGCTCTGGAAATTAAATAGAAAATGCAACGCAAGAAACAATAATGAAACGGAGATACTTAGGAAGAAAAGCATTCAACGTTTAGGTTCCAAAGATGCTTAATTTTAAGTGATCAAATATTCAGACGTCTAAAAACTTTCCAATTTATGAACTGTGTCGACTTTGTTGTTTCAATCAAAGAGAATTGTCGGAAAATTACAGACATTAGTCGGCATCATGTTTCATACAAAACTGTTCTGCTCGAAATGGGTGGACATTTTGTTTTCACAGCAGCACGAATTATCAAGGAAAAATTAATGAAACATTTTCATGATTTTGAATAACTGATGCAATAAAAATCAATCCACTCATTTTTCTGATTATTCTACGATAATTTGTTCGATTGAAAAAATATTTACACGAAAAATTCCAAGTTGAGAAAATGTGTAGATATTTCTCGACGTACATTTGTCGAAACGAAGTAGTTTTTTGTTGTTATTACACACACACACACAGATATATATATATATATATATATATATATATATATATATATATATATATATATATATATACCCATGTATAGGATTGGTGTATACGGTATAAATTCCAATAACCAAAAAATACTATTCTTAAAAGAGTGCTCAATACAGAGTAGTGCAAATATAATTATCTATTTGAAAATTATAACATAAATATGTTATAAAATCACTATAAAAATAGCCATTTTGTTTCAACACTTCTGGTGTTTTATCAAATGATGGTGTTGAATGTAGAACAAACCCTTTATTCTACATTCAACACCATCACTTGATAAGACACCAGAAGTGGCTATTTTTGTAGTGATTTTATAACATATTTATGTTATAACCATGGAAATCTGTCATTCATCAAGCAGATAGATAGGTATGAAAAGATTGAGATAGATAGATAGATACGAACAGACTGAGATAGATAGATAGATAGATAGATAGATAGATAGATAGATAGATAGATCTTGCGATGGGTAAAATTCTCACCATTTTATATTTTCGATTTTGCGCATGCGCGTTGTTTGATTTTAACTTTGTCAACTGCACAGTATAGTATGTTCTGTTAAGAACCGTCTGTGACAAAAGGGCACTATGACGCAATTCACTTCAACAGAAATTTAGAAACAGCATGCTGTACTGCTAGACATTCGCACCGGAACCTCTAATACGAACATTTCAGAGTGTTTGGGTATCAATCTAAGGACAGTGCAGAGGATTCAGAAAGAGTTGGATGAGTCTAATGGTGAGTATGAATGTGTCTGGAGTGATCATTCCATTTATCTTCCCACAGGCCCTGAGGAGGGAGTGCTACCCTGGATTATGAGGGTGGCTCTTTGAAGACCCTGTGTCTGGCAACAGGACTCTGTACTAGGCCACACAAGCAAGAGAACACAGTCATAGCTGTCAGACAATTTCTGCGATCACATCACGCCTTACATCTGGCCACCTTACTCCCCATACTGCAACCCATTCTGATTATTATGTGCAGCTGAGCGAGAAACCAGCAAAACTCCTTGTAACACCAAAGATGAAGTGAAGGCAAGAATTATGGTAGCATTCACCAACAAGGAGACCATTCAGAAGAGTTGCAGGAGATTCCGAAGTCGTCTCTAGGCCTTGGTTGAAGCCAATGGGGATTTTATTGAATAAATTTACTCTTTAACATTTAAAGAAATTTTTGTGCAATTTTGGTAAATACATCTGTTAAAATGAGATTTAGTGTTATTTTCATTTTTACGTCACTTAGACGACACTTTATCCATCGCACCCTGTACATTGATAGATGGATGGTACAGATTTAATTAAATTGATATGAATAAGCTAGATATATAATGAACAGATTGATTTAGAAAGAAAGAAAGAAAGAAAGAAAGAAAGAAAGAAAGAAAGAAAGAAATGTTATTTTTCTCTTATAAGCCCGGCTGAGCGAATCGGCAGACTATGTTTCAATTTCTGTCGGTGGTGTTGACAGCAAATTCACGCTGCTATTTTTCAGAAAGAATTTATCTTCTTTCGTACCCTATTCGATCTCTAAGAAAAAGAGCTCGTTACTGTCTTGTCGCAACACTTGATAGAAAAGAGAGAGATTTGGTGAGCACTATTGCAAACCAATTTCTGATACCTGCAGCAGCAGTAACAATATGCTTTTTCTACTCTTGCCAGCCTTGACAAGATCTAATAGAAAAAGAAATGCAGAATTCCTAATTTTCCGAAAACTACGCTAAACAAATTTCAAAAGGACTACCCATCACAAATTATTTTTTTTTACTTCGACTCATATCACATGCAGGTGTCAGAATTAAAACCTGTTACCGATGTGAACTTCCCAATTAAGAAAGATACCCTTTGACACAAGGCCTGTTTTATAAAGTCTTGAAGTTTTAAAACAGAAACATAAATCTTTTAAACTTTTCATTATCTATTAAATATCGTTGCTTTATCTTTTAATATTGAGCATTTTGTTATAAAAAAATCTTCTCACTTTTAAACGCGTTAAACTTCAGTAAATTTCTGGACTACGTGTTTTGTTAGGCGTTAATGATCTGTATTATTCGTCTTATTATTATTATCACTTTAATCATCACAATATTCCTTACAGTATCAAATGAAATGGAAACGACAAGTAAATAAACTGTTGGTTTGAGCAAAACGAGATTTGGCGGGAAAATGACAACTAAGGAAAAAAGCCGATATAAAAGTAGTCATCAAGATCTTTGAGCCATTAGTAGGAACAATAATAAGAAAAATCCTCATTTAAAATTTATTTATGCAAACTCTATAGACCAAGAGATATTTGTGAAAAGTGATAGTGTGAAAAGTTGTTTAACTGTAAAAATTATGTCATAATTTACAGTAGAAAACTTTGAGGCAAAACACCTCAACTTTAAAAATCCACACTAAATGAACTATAATAATAATAATAATAATAATAATAATAATAATAATAATGGTATGAATAATTGGTATGAACACCATGTATACCAGGCTACGGAGATAGGACCTGTTACAATTTTATGGGACTACACAATGTACACAAACATTATTATTAGAGACCGCAAACAAAAATAAAAAATATTGCCTCCATATTGATATGACAGTCCCTGCAGACTGCAATGTATCCTTGAAGATCTTCAAAAAGCTGTTAAAATACAAGGAACTTGAAATCGAAATCTCAAAAATGTGACACATGGGAACATCAACAATCCCTGTTGTAGTTGGAGCCCTCGGGTTCGTTGGAAAAGATTCCAGTAGATTAATTGAAGGGATTCCTGGAATTCCATGCCTTAAAGAAATACAAAAAATTGTTCTCACGAGTACAGCCCACACCTTACGAAGGGCTTTATCTATGTAATTTTTTTTTTTTGTGTTTGTCAGGGGAAAATGTCATGATGTCTCTGGGCGGGACCCGGAACGAAATGTGTACACACCAGAAATCAAAGGATATAAAATTAATAATAATAATAATAAAATTATTAATAATAATAATAATAAAATTAATAATAATAATAATGCAGCGGTACCTAGTATATTTCTCTGATTTGCAGGGAAACTCAGAGAAATACGTCTAGCATCAGCTCAAGTTGTCCCTTTTGTGATTGGCGCACTCGAGAGCTATCCAGGAATCTTTCTGCTACGCAGGACGCCTTGTGGATACCTGGCATAATCGGGAGAGCACAGGTGGCAGAACTGCTTCGAACAGCTCGTACCGAGGAAAATGTTGTGAATCTAAATTGTGGGCAGGAACTGAGATATGATGATCATCACCCGACCGAAACATCGAAGGAGTCGGAGAAGATATCAAATCAAATAATATTTTTTTCAATCAATATTTTGGACGATTAAAAAAGGGGGAAAAAAGAGGTTTTCCTTCTAAATTACAGAGAACAACAAACAAAATAGTTGTAGAACAATTCTAAAACAATGAGTTCCCAAAAGACAAAAGATGTGCGAATTGGCGGGAACCGACTGTAGGACATTCCTACATCTCACTTAATTCGCGTGAATGCAGTTTAACGCGTTGGAAATTCAGGTTTTCCCTTTTTGAAAGACTTCAGTGATTTTCAAATATTTTCAAATCCGCAGTTAATTGAATTCGAAAATGTGAAACCCGCGGATACGAAGGACTGATTGCGTTAGACTCAATGCTCACAGCTTTTAAAATCATTGAGTTAACTCCTGTAGTAAATGTCTAAAATTTAGCTCGGATATCGACGGTAGGAAATGACGGGGAGAAATTCAACTCAATTCAGTCCCCCTCTCGATAACGGAAACAAAAAACATTCATAGCACGTACTTCAGCCTGACAAAGGATAAATTAAAATTTATGCACCCCATAATAGATAAACAATTCAGGATAAATAGATAAATAGAGCAGTGGACTGAGATTTGCAAGGATACAATTTATGTTCAAGGTTAAAAAAATCTCGCTTTCATTTTGTCAAATGAGAGAAATACAGGGTGTCCATAAAGTTCGTGTGCACTTTAAAAAATTTATAACTTTATTTGTATTTGCGATAGAAATAATCTGTAAAAAATGTTATAAAGTTTAATGTACCTAGTTTTAAGTATAGCTAAAATAACTAATGTGATTTCAGGCATTACTGTAAATCAGTTGGCAAATGTTTTCCGTGAACTGCAAAATCGTATTACCCTTTGTATTGCTAATGATGGAGGACATGTGGAAACTTAAATAAAATTTCAATAAAACCTTAAAAAATATAGATTTACTTCTTTCTAATCCTTTTTACAAATTATTTCTATCGCAAATACAAATAAAGTTATAATTTTTTTAAAGTGCATATGAACTTTATGGAAACCCTGTATATGACGCTTTCGGCAGAGGAAGGAGGGGTTCAACAAAAAATCGAAAATTCCTTTTTTCACTGCAAATTATTCATTATATCTTATCCAAGTATTTTACAAAAAATTAGAAAAATATAAAAAATATTTCAAGCTCAATTTAGGTTTATGGTTCATAACCATGCCTGAGGGAACATGAACCGTCGATTTGTCTGTGGAATATCATTACATTATTGTTACATAATTATAGTGAAAGCATTAAGGTTTTTGTCAAAAGCATTTTATTTTTAGGTGTATATTAATTTAAAATATTCCTTTTTAGAGACTTTATTTTTTAAATGGAATAAGATCATTCTAAATTTCAGAATTTTACTATTGCCCATCAAAATGACTGGAAGAAAGCAATCTAAAAACAATGGACAAGAGAGAAAAGTGTAAACGAAATAGCTCCAGTTTATTCAACTTAGGAAATTTAGTACTGCAGCCAAAATAGTCTAAAATGCTACCAATAACAAAGGAGAAAATGAAAAATGTCTAACAACAAATGGAATCTGTCTATATTTCTGAGATGAGGTATTATGTACATTATTTACATTATTCGGACTATTGTCCTCATCTTTGTCGCCATATTTAATAAATAATAAATATGGCAACAAAGATGAGGAAAATAGTCCGAATAATGTAAATAATGAACAAATCGAATATAGCATCAAAATTTATATTATTTTATTTGTTATGTAACTAAATACATAATTGTCAATACATAATTGTTTCCATAAAACTTGATATTTCCTGTAATAAATTCTTAATAAATATTATTATTGTTATTATTTTGCTTAAGTGTAAGGTAGTCCTACATTTACAATTTCTAATGGTTAACCATGAAAAGAAATGTTGATCAAAACTGCCTAAAACCTTTAATCGCGTATCTGCGCAAAATTATCAAAATTTTAATACGCCCCCCTCCTCCGCCGAACGTGTCAATTTTAAAGGAAATGAATTAAAATTTCTTTATTTCATGATTTCTTAACCTGATCAACTCAACTGGATATTTTGGGTGGATTTAATTATTTCAGAATAGAACTGCCTGAAATACAAAAAATGGCCACCACGAAGTAGCTTAGATCAACGGCCTTCTTCTACTTATAGGTTAAGCCGAGTAATTTCTTTTTAATCGACCAATATATAGATAACAATGGCAATATCTAAATCTGACAGAACTTGATTGGTATCCCGATCCATGTTCATACAATAACAAAAAATGTTTGGAAATATACACAAAATAGTTAAGCAACAGCCACTTCTATTCTAAAAGTTTCTCTCCTCGTACTTGGATGTCCCTTCTGATTTCTTGCTTCCCTTCCAACTACAATCTTCAAAAATTTAAATGCAACGTTAAACGCAATCTTCTGTCTTCCTGAAATCTGTTCTTTAATTGTTCTTTTCCTCCTCACTAAAGTCTTCTCATTCTCTTTCACACCCTATAATCCCGAGTTCTAGTGGCATTATCGCTTTGCTTGGGGTGAAATTTTTTTTTAAAAAAAAGAAGAAAAAGTAAAGTGTGTAGCTGATAGATTTACCCTAATCCCAATGGTACGGCGCAGTTCTAAATTGAATTGTTTCAAGCCCCATTTACGCACTTTATAATTAAGGTTCAAGCTTTTATTAATTTATCGATGCTATGATAGTTGAAAATTAGAATGTTCTGCTGTAGATTCACCAGAGAATATTTTGTTCTCTCTAAAATAAAAAAGGCACATCGGTCGAAATCTGAAGAGCTATAAACAAAAAGAATATTCTATGTCAAATCTGGAAAATAATTCAGTTTTAAAAATAAAATTTTTTTTTTTTTTATCGGTTCTTGACTTAAAAAATAAAACAGTTTTACATTATTTACATTATTTGTCTTCATCTTTGTCGTCATATTTATTAAATGTTTCGGCCCTTGTACGCTCCGGCCTTCTTCAGGTGGTTGAAATGTCGAACTTAACCCTTTATTTCGCTCACTGGGCTAGACTGTTCTAGTTCAACGTGCCATGTTTAATGGATGTCAGTTATCAGTTGTCTCCTGTTAATTTACCTCTGAAAGTTCTCCACTGCCTTAGCCGGGTATTGAACTCACACTCTTTGGGTCCTGTCACTGGATCTAACTAACGCCTTTATCCACTGTGCCATGTGTAATGAATATGGCGACAAAGATGAGGACAATAGTCCGAATAATGTAAATAATGTACATAATACCTCATCTCAGAAATATAGACAAAACAGTTTTAATCATTTCACCACAAACAAGGTGATAAGGCCAACAAGATGCAAGTTACTAACATTGAAACTAAGAAAACGTTACTGGGGAGAGAGGACAATAAAAGAACAGGATTGAAAATGATGACTGACGTTCCGTTTAAATTTCTGAAGATCGCAATTGACATCAAAGCAAGAAGCCGGAAGTGAGATCCACAAGCGAAAAGCGCGAGGAGAAATCATTAGAATATAACTAACAGTTACATCTAGCAATGTCAACAGTGAAATGATGAGACCTAGTTGCCAATCTAGTACTGCGCTTCAGGTCAGCATCAACGATGCTGATGGAAGAAAAATAGTTCTCTGAGATGATTAAATTGGCGCAGTTTTCTTTTGGAGGCTTTAAAACTAGTAAGCCATTCATTGCTCCAGTTAACAATAGATTAAAGGCCATTTTCGAAATCAGCTGCCAACCCTATCAGACTTACTATTAAGACAGGAGTAAATAGTTGTGTCATCATTATAGATGCCGAGTCGGGAACTAATGACATCGGAAAAGTGGTTGATGAAAAATGGGAACAAAAAAGGGTTCAAAGATAGAGCTCTGGGCGGACATGCGCATTAATGAAAAAAAAGATCTAGAAGATTGGCCATTCGAGACAATCTTCATTACGAAACGCACCATAACCCTTCAAATACCAAAACCCTTTGAATCATTTTTGTTATATCTAAAGAAACAGCCTGTGCTACGCCATTCTTATCTAAAACTTGGCAGACTCTTTTGGCAATCATCAACACCAATCTCACAACCGGATGTGGTCGTAGAGTCGTAAAGCAGCTGTGCACCTAACCCTTTCGATCTACATTTCTGAGCAGACCTGGCGGAGCCCATTCTTCCTTAGATGAAACTACAGCCAATGACCTCCAACTTGATGGTTCGCCTTAGTCATGGATACATGGTCGTTGATTCCATCATAGAAAACCACAAACCAGGCCATTAACCTCAGTCTAGGAAACCCCCTTTGCCCGGCGATGCTGTGTCATCAGTGCACTGGTTATATATATATATATATATATATATATATATATATATATATATATATATATATAGCTATTGAATCCAATCTACCCAATTGTGTGAGATAACTGTTAACCCTACAATATGGTTCATCCATTGTTTGACAGGTTTTGTTTTTAAACCTGCTAGGTGTCTAGCATCGCTCCTCACCAGAAAAGACGAGTAGGAAAACCGGTTTAGTCTCTGATAGTTCCACGGATCCTGTAACATTCGTGTAGTGACTTGATATAAATTATTTTATTACCAACTAGCAGCCATACCCAGCTGGTCGATCAGAAAAAGCGCTCAATTAGAATGGAGCAAAAACAGCATCATGTATAGATGTAAAAGAGTTATCTCCTTCAATTACATTAAATTACTTTCATTAAAAAAACATTTTGAATTAATGCAGTTACTGATATAACAGAAGTAGTCTGTATTTATTCAATCGAAGTTAACCGAGGACATGAAGAGGGAAAACAGGCAACATGAAGACCCAATTCAGATCACAATTATTTTGAAGTTTTTGAAATTCAATTTGTCAGTGGGATGTAAAAGAGAATACATTTATAAAGAAATTGTTAAGTTTGATGAAAATTGGTTGAAAGATCAACGAAAAATAAGAAAGAAACCAGTAAAAATCGCCATTTTTTGCTATTTACGCGGCTTTTCACTATATGGGTGGATTCAATTATCAAGTTAGACTGTTAAACAACCAACTTATTGTTGGCAACAATTGAGTGAAGTTTGTATTAGATTGCTTGAAAATTGAGGGAGTCTTTAGTTTAAAATTTGTGTTGAAGTCGATTTGTGTTGAAATCGATTTTTCGTTTTCCGCGGTTTTTCGCTAAACGCAGTGGCGTAGAAATAAAAATGAAGTGACGTTGAGCTCGTCATGATGTAAGTAATCTATATGCCGAGTTTGAACAAAATCGGAGGAAAAAAGTTTAATTTATGGATTTTTGATCGACTTTATCGATTATTGATTTTTTTAAATGTATCGATTTTTTACGCTAAGAACCTAGCTCTCACATTGTACAATGTATATGCCAAGTTTGATCAAAATCGGTTGGATGGATCTTGAGTGAAAAGGTATGACACGGAGAGACAGACGCACTGACATCTTCTGTTTTATATATATAAATACACAATAAGTACACAAAAGACGTAAGACAATGGTGTATCTTCTCACAGGATTTATTCAACCCATTACAGCGAGGTCATCCTGAGGGAACTGTAGATCCTACCATGATTTATTATCGATGGATAGAATCATAAAAATATAAGCTACGCCGATGGCACCATGTTGGTAGCAGACACAAGACTATGGGACCTAAGAGACAACGCAGTGAAGGAAAGTGGAAAGAAAGGACTAACTATAGGACATAACGTTTGGTTATTAGGAAGAGAAAAAGCCCAAGATACAAGCTACGAACTGAAGATGTCAAAATAAAGCATGTACAGATATTTAAAAATCTGGGAAATATTTTAAGAGATTAAAGAAAAATATGACACCGAAATCCGAAGACTCATTGGAATAGCAAAAGATGCTTCCCAAAAGATAAACAAAATACTAAGAAAGGGGAGAATTTCGTTAGAAACAAAGAAAAGAGGGTTGAACTGTTATATGATATCAGTCTTACAATATGCTAGATAATTTCCTCAGATGAACACGCGACTTGGTTCTACAGAAGGATACTGGGAATGCCATAGACGAAGTATATAAGCAAGAAATAAATTTGAAGGAAAATGTAACCAAAAATGACACTTATACTTAGAATCAGAAAGAAACAGTTGAAATTTCTAGGACGTATAATAAGGAAAGAAGGCTTGGAAAATTTGATATTCACAGGGACATCAAAATCAAGAGGGACAGCGGAAAGCAGCGAGCAACTTGGTTAACGAGCTTGTGTAAATGGATGGCAGCATAGGGATTTGGAGCGATAGCTAGAAGTCAAAACTTACTAAGATTTTAAAATGCTAGGAGATTGTGGAGAGCCATCATCGCGTAAGTCAATGAAGGAGCGAAGCATATAGAAGTAGAAGGAAAAGATTGCTTTCGCTACTGTGGATATGCTTATACATCTTTGCAAAACTTTGTCGACGTATATATATATATATATACACTTTCGAGACAGCTCGAAATATGAGGTCGAGTCAGTTACCTCTGATTTTTGAGCGTGAAAATCATTCATTTATGAAATACATTTTGTATATGTCGACACTTGATTTGTGTCTCGTCATCATCCGTTATCAAACCAAATCAATTTTAGGGAACTTTCAATAAAAATCTGCTCATCTATAGTAAATTGGGGCTTGACAAACGATGTCCTATTTATTTAAACTGAAACCCGCTCATGTTCAACAAAATAGTTCATCTTTCTAAATATTTATTCAGGTCATTTAAGAAAGAAGAATATTACAAAATGTTATTTTTGTAACTAGTGAATACTTATGTTTCAAACTAATAATCCCTAATTGGCCCTGATCTGGCATCTCGTCTGCAGTCGCTCTCTCACAGACGCGCCGTCGCCTCTCTCTGTCATTTTTACAAATACTTTCACGGTAATTGCTCCGATGAGCTGCTTTCACTCATTCCCAGACTACATGAATTCAAGCGTCCTGCTAGGCTGGCATCTCGCTCACACCCTTTCACTGTTGAAACTGTTAAATGTAGCCGTCTCTTCTACTCCAATAGCTTCATGTCTCGCACCTTTCGCCTGTGGAACTCCCTTCCCTATTCCTGTTTCCCTGATAGCTATAATCTCCAATTATTCAAATATAATGTCTATCGACATCTCCAGTTGCGTTGATCTATCCACTATCCTTCTCCTCATCCTTTCCTCTATAGCTCCAAATCTTCTGTAACCCCTTGCGTGCCGTCTTGCTTGGTGTGAAATGCTTTAAAAAACTGTACAGATTACAATACAGAAAATTGAATAAGTCTGGCCACAATTTCACATGGATATCACGCATGGCGCCAAACCCGTCCAGAAATATCTAAACTGTCAACTGTATAGAACTCGCTTTCGAGATCAACGGTTAAAAATGGATTTGAGTCCTGGGTATGACGATAAACTACATCCGGCAACAAGGCATCTGATCGGGAGATTGAAGGTTTTGAGAAGCGTGAAGCCACCACTGTTGCTGTCGTCTATAGTAAACTGGGGCTTGACAAATCATGTCAATGTTGTTCTCAGGTCCGTCCTGACCCGAGGTGGTAGCACCTGTTAGGGTCCCAGCTATGGGCAAATAATGACCCCCGAAACAAAAACAAAACACTATGAAAGTGTAAAAATATATTTTTATTGAAAAATTAACAGCAATAGATTTTCATATGAAAAATTACCAAAAATACCTATTTATATAAAAAAAATTACCAATTAATACAAAGTAATTATCAATACTATTTATAGCAAAACTACCAATAATACCTATTTATAGTATATATTTAGTTGAAGCCATAAAAATGTGTTCAAAATGTTTAGATTCTGGCATTAAATAACCCATAAAGATGTCGATATGCCGCTAAACAAAATCAACCAGCCAAACAACCAACATGAAAGAACTTTTTCATGACATTAATATATCTTACAGTTTCTTAAAAAACTACACTGTATCCCAAAATATAACTTCAACAAAACTACAACATAAAACACACACATCACCGCCTCTAGTAATTATATCCACACAAACATGCACAAAAGCTGAGTATCATCTACCATGCATTCTATTGTGAAAGCAGAATAACATATATAATAATTTTATTACTTCAAAGCCCCACCCCCAAATAAATTTCGGCATTAAATGACCCATAAGGAGTTGATGTACCGTTAAACAAACAAATCAAATATTAATCAAAAATGGCTTTGAGCGTGTGAAGTCTATGGGTCTTGGCGAAGACCATATTTCTTCGAACCTTGTGGACTGGTGCTCCAGAACCACAAAGAACTGTACCAAATAACAGAAACCACATCACTTGAGGACTTTCAACAGCAGTAACAACTAAAATGGCTATCACATGTAACTGGGGGGAAAATAATGATATAATCAAGATGTCGACTTTCCACACTACTCCAAATAAAAGGTTAGGAAGGAAACTGCCATCACTACTGGAAAATTGATAACAGTGAACTTGGAAAACATATTTCCATGAAAAATGGTTTTGAGAGAAAATGTTATAAATTTCAACCGAGAGTAGTACTGGCTGCCCAGTCAAAGAATGTTGAATGTTTCCTTATCAGGAAACGGTTTTATTACCATTAGAGTTAAATGGTTTATAAGCTAGTTCTCAGTAGTCAATAAAATATGAATTTTCATCTTTAGAGATTCCTTAGAATGATTTTTTTCTAGTCTAAGATAAATGAGCAACTCTAACAAGTTCAATAATAAAATATAAAAATCAGGTGAAAAATAAACTAGCAAAATATTAATAATAATTGACAATTCATTATACCAATAATTTAGACATTCTTGCTCCTCCTCCTCCTACTACTACTACAAATTTTTAATAATAATAATAGTAATAATAATAATAATAATAATAATAATGGTTACGGAGATAGGACCTGTTGCAATTCTATGGGACTACACAATACACACTGACAGAACAATCAAAGCCAACCGCCCAGACATTGTTATTAGAGATCACAAAGAAAAAAGTACCCTCTTATTGATATGGCAGTCCCTGCAGACTGCAATGTATATTTGAAGATCTTCAAAAAGCTGTCAAGATGCAAGGACGTTGAAACTGAAATCTCAAAAATGTGGCACATGGGAACATCAACAATCCCTGTTGTAGTTGGATCCCTAGGATTGGTTGGAAAAGATTCCAGTAGACTAATTGAAGGGATCCCTGGAAGTTCATGCCTCAAAGAGATACAAAAAATTATTCTGACAAGTACAGCCCACACTTTACGAATCTATGTAATATTCTTTTTTTTTTCTTTTTTTTTTTTTTCAGTGGAAAGTGTCATGATACCATTTCTAACCTTAGGTCCCTGGGCGGAACCCGGAAAGAAATGTGTAAACGCCAGATATCAAAGGAAATAATAATAATAATAATAATAATAATAATAATAATAATAATAATAATAATAATAATAATAATAATGATGCTCCTTCTGTCAGAGAGTAAATAAGCGTTAATAATAAAATGAACGAAAAACTAGTAAAATTATTCGATGTGTTCGAATAGCGAAACTTGGCAAGCCAGGTTCAATTTCCGGTCTCGTCTGTTAGATTCACTTTCACGCTAATCCTCTAGAGAAAGGCATGAATCCATCATTTATCAATTTCAAGTTTAAATAGTGCGGTAGACAGGGCTCCTTAGCTTTGGATGGAAGACAGAAAATACGAAAATCGGGACCCAGAACCGAGAAGGCATGGGAAAGCCACTCCACTATATATCTCCAAGATATAAAAAAATATGGTCGACTGTTTTTTGAAAGGACTTATCAGTGAAAAAAAAATCTGCTCCAGCTTAAAAAAGGGCTCTGATGAAATTTGGATTGTCTAATAATAAAAGACAATCCTTCATTTAAAAAAATAATCAGACAAATTCAGACTATTACACCTGCAACTAATAGATTTGAAACCTGTGTAAACTATTCTCAGAAATTCCTATCAAGGTTTGAAGATTTTGATTATAACATTCGTTATTTTTAATTTTATTTTTTTACATTCACCCTCATTCAATACGCAGTAGAGTACATATTCGTAGCCAGGAGGTCAAATCGGGATGTGGGCCAACTTATCTACTTCGAGGTCAGAGATCATATTTAGAATACGAAGACATCGAGTTTCAGATTTCATTGACTCAACATTTCCATAGTTTATTTTTCTCTTAATTATTCACCAATAGAAAAAGTGTCTTTGGACGAGAGTAAAATACGAGATTAAATTACAAAAGGCAATGGATATGCCGACTTCTAAAACAGACGACTAGCCTTTCAAGGAGAAAATAATGGGTGACAGTAGATGCATCAGCCTTCAGTAACTTGCAAAGGAAAAATATATATATATATATATATATATATATATATATATATATATATATATATATATATATATATGAAGAAATATAGACATTATATATATATATATCACGTGTGGACTTCCACCATATATATATATAATCAAATCATATAATATAAATCAAATTTGGCGTCATTTGTTTACATTTGATACGCTAGAGCGGATATGAATAGAAGAGATTCATGGAAGATTTAAGTTTAAAGATAGTAAAATCGACCTTGCTAACCAGTTAAGGCACATCACGCGAAATTATGGTTCCGTATAGGATACAGGTTCGATTCCTGTCGGAGAACGAAAATTTTCTATGAAAATTTCTCGGACATTCAGGCCGGTAAATGTTATTTAATACTGTTTATTATAAAACAGAGCATTTGCTTAAATACTTGTATCTATAAAAAGAACGTTAAACATATTATAAATGTCTTTAAATAAATTGTCGGACTATGTCCAATTCAAATATATATACATATATATATATATATATATATATATATATATATATATATATATATATATATATATATATATATATATATATATTTAAATATTCATGGAGACCTACCGGACACTATTCGTAATATACTTGTTGAACACATAGCATCATCCACATGCAAAAAAGGCTAAAAGTAATGGAAGCCTTATTAATAAAACCAAACAAACCAACACTTAATAATATTAACTTTGAACATGGACATAATATCTTGACCGTGCTTTGAAACGAAAAAATGAAAACATTTTATAAAAGATACATACAACAAACTATTTCTTATTTTAACAGTTAAAATATTTAATCCTTGAAAATGGCTAAATGTATAGCCGAAAGCGCTCGGATAAAAAGAACATTTGAACAGTTTTTATATAATTTATGATCCGAAAAGAAAAACATTATTAGATCACATGATAAATTGTATAAAAAACTAAACAAAAGCACCTTGTCAGTCGATTTTAATGAAATGAGCATGAAAGAAGGATTGCTGCCTAAATACATGTATATATATATATGTGTGTGTGTGTGTGTGTGTGTGTGTATGAACATTAAAGCCTTTATATTTACACACGCTCTATCTCTGATATCAAGCACTTTATCCTATAAATATAGCACACCTTAAGACTATATTTCTTCAAATATCTATACATCTATCTATCTATATATATATATATGTGTGTGTGTGTGTGTGTGTGTGTGTGTGTGTGTGTGTATGTGTGTATAAACACACTAGCTCCGATATTGACTGCTTCCTCTATAAATTTAGAAATACTAAATCATATACAGTGTAACCCGGATATAAGAGAGTTGGGACCGGAGAATAAGTATCTTATATCCGGGGTTTCTCTTATATCCGGGTTTGGTCTATTTTGTTTTATTAACACAGGCTCTAATTTGGGACCAGAGAAAATTTCTCTTATATCCGGGTTTCTCTTATATCAGGGTTTCTTATATCCGGGTTACACTGTATATATGTGATAAAATATAGTTTTAATGTATACTATATCTATGGGTGAAAGAGCTCACTATCAGGGATAGAGCGTATGTAAACATAAAAGCGGACATTGAAGGCAACTCAATGTCCACCTTTTGTAAAAACTATTGTAGAGAAATTCCGATCTACAACGCTTTGTGTATGCTGAAGAACTGGAGAAAATTGTTAAAATGACGATGTTGAAGGTGCTTTACCGGAAGAATATAACTGCTTCTAAAATGGCCATGAAAATTTTTAGGCGACATCCATTTTGATTTTAAAAACCTAATATCAACAAACTCATTTTGAATCAAATTTTCCGTATTTATTTTATGAAAGAGTATTTTTAAAAGAATTATCTATTCCAAATTAGACACACACACACACATAGTTATATAGTTAAGTAATGATATGTGATCTGAGGAACCAGGAAAAAATCCCATTCATGGAGAAATAAAATATGATATATGGACCCTTAAGGTTGTCTATATATCAGTGACATATTACTGCTAATAATGCAAGAATCTTCGGTAAAAAGAATTGTGTTCTCTCAGTCACTGTGTTTATCTAAACTAAATACGCTTAAATTCACCTTCATCCCTGCCGTGCGCCAACGGATTAAGGGTAGAATCTCCGACTGACTCCAATTCAGCCGGGTTTGAATTCTCAACTTGTATTTATACCGTACAAAAATTTTACACAAGATTCTTTTTTTTCTTTCTTTTTTCTTTTCTTTTTTTTTTTTTCTTTTTTTCTTTTTTTTTCTTTTTTTTTTTTTTGCTTTTTATGACAAATTATCCCACGGTTTTAAATTAAATTCAACTTCGTGCTCAAAATATTCCCCTTCAATCACATTATTGACTTCAGATATCATAAAATGTATTAAAAGTAGACTATCAAATGCAGTGGGGATGTGCAGTTCTGGAAAGAAACTCCTGTGCCAAAAAGATTTACTTTGTGTATTCTGAAAGGAGAATTGATACATTTTGTGAACTGCATTTGAACTTTTTTTTTGTTGAAAATATTGAATTATTTGTGTAGCCATGAATGAAGGAAGAGAGATAAAAGAGAGAGTCTTGGAAGAGAGAAAAATAGGGAGGGAGAGAGATATCGAGAAGAGAAAGAAAAAGGAATCAGCCAAAAATTAAGTAAAAAAGAGAATATGTGAGATAATTGCTTCTTGAAACTAAATTTCGTAGTACGGATAGCGAGACCAATAGAGAGACAGAGACAGATAGAGAAACCGATAGAGGGACAGACAGACATATAGATAGATAGATAGACAGAGAGAGAGACAGGTAGAGACTGATAGAGAGACAGATAGATAGACAGATAGAGAGACAGATAGAGAGAAAGATACAGAGACCGATAGAGAGACCAATTGAGAGACCGATAGAGAGACAGAGAGACAGATAGACAATGACAGAGAAACCGATAGACAGATAGAGAGACCGAAAAAGAGACAGATAGAGAAAGAGATAGACAGATAGACAGACAGATAGATAGACAGATAAGCAGATAGAGAGACTGATAGATAGATAGATAGATAGATAGATAGATAGATAGATAGATAGATAGATAGATAGATAGATAGGCAGACAGACAGATAGCGGGACCGATAGAGAGACAGATAGAGAGAGAGATACAGAGACCGATAGAAAGACCAATAGAGAAACAGATAGAGAGGCATAGAGAACAATAGAGAGACAGAGAGACAGATAGACAAAGACAGAGAACCCGATAGAGAGACAGATAGAGAGACTGATATGAATTAAGGAAAACAAAGAAAGACATGTTAACAGAACAAAAGAAGGAAGAATTGAAAGACTGTATATAATGGCGGAAAAAGAAAGAAAGAAAGAAAGAAAGAAAGACAGCTTAGTAAAGAGAAAAGAGAGAAAACGAAAAAGGAAAATGACAAAAAGAATGAATGAATGTAGCAGAGGAAGAAAGAAAATGAAAAAAAGAAAAAAATCTTTGTCGTCATATTTATCACAACGTTTTGGCCTTTCAGTATCCGTCTATATTTCTGAGATGAGGTATTATGTACATTATTTACATTATTCGGACTATTGCCCTCATCTCTGTCGCCATATTTATCACAACGTTTCGGCCCTTCAGTATCTGTCTATATTTCTGAGATGAGTTTTTATGTGCACTATTTACATTATTGTCCTCACCATTGTCGCCATATTTATTACAACGTTTCGGCCTTTCCGTATCTGTCTATATTTCTGAGATGAGGTATTATGTACATTATTTACATTATTCGGACTATTGTCATCATCTTTGTCGCAATATTTATCACAACATTTTGGCCCTTCAGTATCTGTCTATATTTCTGAGATGAGGTATTATGTAAACTATTTACATTATTCGGACTATTGTCCTCATCTTTGTTGCCATATTTATCACAACGTTTCGGCCTTTCAGTATCTGTCTATATTTCTGAAATGAGGTATTATGTGCACTATTTACATTATTCGGAATATTGTCCTCATCTTTGTCGCCATATTTATTACAACATTTCGGCCGGTGTACGCTCCAGCCTTCTTCCGGTGGTTGGAATGTCGAACTGAACCCTTTATTTCGCTCACTTGGGTAGACTGTTCTAGTTCCTCGTGCCATGTTTAATGGATGTCAGTTATCAGTCATCTCCTGTTAATTTTCCAAGTATTACCACTGCCTTAACCAGGTATTCAACTCACACTCTTTGGATCCTGTCACTGGATCTAACCAACGCCTTTATCCAGTATGCCATGTGTCAAAGATGAGGACAATAGTCCGAATAATGTAAATAGTGTAAAGAAAGAAAAGTTAAAAAAGAAAGATGATAAAAAAGAAAGGAAGGAAGAATGAGAATGAGAAAGAAAGAAAGAAAGAAATTTGAGGCAGGTGCACGCTCTTCCCACCACACCCCGGGAAAGGGGAGGGGCAAAATCAATTCGTTCAAAGAAAAAGGAACGTTGACAACGTCAGAGACGTTACTTTAAATAATATGTATTCTATCTATAGAGGGTAAGGAAAGAAAAGAAAAAGATGTAAGGAGAGATTTTGCGAAAAGAGAGACAGAAAATAAAAGAGAGAAAAAAAAGCATCGCAAAAAAGACAAAGTGTGGAATATTTGCTACAAAGGAGAAAGGTAGGAAAGAAAATAATAGATAGATAGATAGATAGATAGATAGATAGATAAGAAGTTACTGATAGATAGATAGATAGATAGATAGATAGATAGATAGATAGATAGATAGATAGACAGATAGATAGATACATACATACATACATACACACATACATACATACATACATATGAATAGTCTAAGATAGATAAGTAGTTACTGACAGATAGATAGATAGATAGATAGATAGATAAGTTACTAACAGATAGATAGATAGATAGATCGATAGATCGATAGATAAGTTACTGATAGATAGATAGATAGATAGATACATACATACATACGTACATACACACATACATACATACATACATATGAATATACTAAGATAGATAAGAAGTTACTGACAGATAGATAGATAGATAAGTTACTTACAGATAGATAGATAGATAGATAGATAGATAGATAGATAGATAGATAGATAGATAGATAGATATAAACATTTTGTGCTAAAATCGAACAGTCATATATAAGTAAAAGGCAAACTGTGAATGGAGAGATATATGCGGAGAGACAGTTTAGAGAGAGACTGATCACCTATTCGAAATGTATTGTGTAAGCGAAATGAGGTTGTCGTGTGGGTAGGGATGATTTTCTCCGCCCTAGGAATGTCTGAAAATATCTGGATGGAATTCGACTTATTGACGTAAGAATTATTTTTATTTCCGAAGTAAACAAAAGGAAAAGAAGAATAAATGTGAAGAAAAGAAGATAATAATAAGAAAGGAGAAGAAGAACTTCTAAACTGTGTAGAAAACAAACTGACTACCGAAATAAAAAGAAAGACAAAAGACAGAAAGAAAGAATTACGTAGAAGCAAAATATTAAAGTGTATTTTGAAGAAAAACGCAAAAAGAAAGAAAACGCTAAGTAAAGAAAGAAAGAAAGAAAGAGAGAAAGAAATAAAGAATTATGTAGAAGCAAAATATTGAAGTGTATTTTAAAGATAAACACAGAGAGAAAGAAAACGCAAAGTAAAAAAGAAAAAGAAAGAAGGAAATGAAGTAAAATACGTTTTAAAATCTTGACAAATTACGCAAAAAGAGCGAAAAAAGAAAACAACGAAAGAAAGAAAGGAAGGAAGGAAGGAAGGAAGGAAGAAAGAAAGGAAGGAAGAAAGAAAGAAAGAAAGAAAGAAAGAAAGAAAGAAAGGGATAGACGATAAAGATTTGGTGAAAGAAAACGCAAATCAAAGGGTAAAATAGCTTCAAAAAGAAAGAAAGAAAGAAAGAAAGAATGAGATAAAAAAAAGAAACTAAAGACAAATGAAAAACAAATAAGTAGAAAGAGATAGAAAAAAAAAAGTGAAATTGAAAACTTTAAAGATGCTGTGAAAAAAAAACATAATAACTGGCAGAAAAATAAGAAAAAAAAATGGCGGACCTGAAGAGTAAAAATTCTACAGTTGCTAGCGATTGAAAACAATTGAAAAGAGAGCGTGAGAAAGAGAGAAAGAGAAGGTGTGAAAGAGGAAGAGAAAGAGAAAGAGAAGGAGGAAGAGAAAGAGGAAGAGTGAAAAACATTCAAGTCGAATCCACCCCAAAAGAAAAATCTCCATTTGCCAAATGTGCTTTGGTTTCAATCAACAATTGAAAAGAAATGTCTTCTTTAATTAAACAGCAGACAAACAACAGACTAAGATTTGTTGCCTAAAGATGAACACACAAGATAAAAAGCTTGTGCTACTATTTATCGCCATATATATATAGAGAGAGAGAGAGAAAGAGATAGATAGATAGATAGATAGGTAGGTAGGTAGGTAGATAGATAGATAGATAGATAGATAGATAATATTAGTGATTAATATATATATATATATAAATATATTATACACACACACACACACACACACACACACACACACACATATATATATATATATATATATATATATATATATATATATATATATATATAAATTTCCGAGAGGATAGAATCCAGGTAGACCTCAATGTCCAGGACAGAGTAAGAATATAATGAAAAGGCTTAAGCACTAATGGTTATAATTTATTACATTGGAATCGTAATTACGATCCAATTCATCAGACCTACAAATTCAAATATATAGGAAGTGGTAAATTAGTTATTGTAATTGGCAATTGGTAAATGAAAGGCTAACCTATTGTAAAATAAATGACCGAAAAAATTCCAAATGGTCAGTAAGTCGATTTATAACAAATGAAATTGAAATTATTCGATATAATAGATGCGTGCCTTGGACTGGATCAGTAAATCAATGGCTTGACGAAGAATTAATAGCAGAATTTGGACCCGAAGTTTTACCGAATAATGTTTAATCTACGTAATTAATATTCGCGGTTAAAATAAATGCATTGGAATAAGACTATATTAAATTTTAGATGTCTCTTGCGTAATATTAAGTAGATGAATTTCTTAGAAAGTTATTTTGAAAATCGCTTGATAATAGAACGAAACACTGTACTGTAGATTTTATTTTTTTAAATTAATCTGAATTTGGAATTTTCCGTTTGGAAACATAGGATGTTTTGTGTCGCGATGGAACCATTTTTTTTTAAATAATTATACATGTAATTATAATATAAATTGTGTGTATTTAGACAGCATTCTCTGATGATGGCTGATGTCAGCCGAAAGCTTAGACAGGATTAACAATAAAAACATGTATCAACATGGCGATTTTCTCTCCCAGACGTGCCGTCGCCTCCCTCTGTCTTTTTTTACAAATACTTTCACGGTAACTGCTCCGAGGTGCTGCTTTCGCCGGTTCCCACACTTCATGAATTTAAGCGTTCAACTCGCTCACACCCTTTTACCTGTTAGATGTAGCCGTCTCTTCTACTCCAAAAGCTTCATTTCTCGTACCTCTCACCTGTGGAACTCCCTCCCCTTTTCCCGTTCCCCTGATAGCTATAATCTCCAACTATTCAAATGTAATGTCAATCGACATCTCCAGATGTTTTGATCTATCCCCTGTCCTTCTCTTCATCCCTTCCTCTATCACACCTCTTTACTCTCGCTCCCACTCTGTGACCCTCTGCGTACTAGTGGCGTCCCGCCTGGCTTGGGGTGAAATGCTTAAATATACATATATATATATATATATATATATAATAGCTGTAATCTGTTAATTACACATTAAAGAATACCTGATTAGGGTCATCTAATTAACTAAAATTAAACAAAAATTGCAATATGAGCTCTGGTAAAAACATAAATTGTTAATAGCAAAAATTGCAATATGAGCACTGGTAAAAAACTGATCTGAAGACATTAGGTTTATAATATCCAGAAATTAATGCAAAGATTCCTTCAAAGACACATGGCACAGTGGATAAAGGGGTTTGTTTCGATTCACTGATAGGACCCAATGTGTGTGAGTTCAATACCCGTGGATAACATGGAGAGGGGAATTAATAAGAGATAACTGACATCCATTAGACATGGCACGTGGAACTAGAACAGTCTACACCTTGATATATTCCCTGTCGTTCTCTTCATACTTTTCTCTATCACGACTCTTTACTCTCGCTCCAACTCTCTGTAACCCTTTGCGTTCTAGTGGCACTCCCGCCTAGCTTGCGGTGAAAAGGTTTAAAAAAATATTTAAATTGTTGCCCAAAAGATAGAGCAAAAGAAAAAGAAACAATAGGACGGAGTTGAAAAAATATTTGCGTATTCCTTTTCACATGTTTGCATAATCTCTATCTATAAAAGGCAGGATGTGTGTGTGTGTGTGGGTGTGTGTGTAACGAATGCACGGCCGCAATTTTCGACAGATTTGCACCAAAATTTACATGCACATGCTCCAAGTTAGTAAAAAGGCCAAGACCGACATTGCATTTCCCAACTCCCATCGATAGTGGAAATAATCGATTTTTCATGCTTCTACGGCAGTTTTCATGTAATTTGCGGCCATTTTCTACTGGCCAGAGTGAGAGCCTATAGCTGGCTGCCACGAATAGGCAGAAAGATTCTATTGGCCAACGTGAGCGCCAACAGCTGCCTGACACGAATGTTAACTAGCATGCTAGCATGCAAAAAAAAATCGATAGTTGCATTCGTCACAAGTGGGAAAAATTTGAAATCTGCATGGCTCTTTACTCCAATTGTCTCATTTGCATGCTTAAACTCAACGTTGATTCTGATTCCGCAGAACTGGGTTGGGTGTGAAAAAGTATTTGTTAACATTCTTTCTTCATTCGGTTTTTCCAGTTACGAGTCCTTTTTTAAAGCTGATCGCTTTGTGTTCATTTTGCTTAGTTCTTTTTTCGTAACAGATTTAATGTTTAGTATAGAGCTTAGAAAAAATTCGCAGTGTGAGATAGGCAAGAAGTAAGGCATGTAGCAACATCAGCACGGCAAAGGGCACTCCTTTAAAGGCAAGGAATGGCAAAAATATTTTAAGTCAAGCGATTGCTGTATGAGTTGTACGATTTTTTAATCAAGCACGGGCAACGCCGGCCCATGCTGCTAGTATTTAGATAAAAACATGGGCGGGGGATGAAGATTTAAAAAGATAAGGGATTAGAATCATATGACACATGTACAAGTATAAGATAATGGATAATCTTAGCAATATCCGTGGAATTTCCAGGGTACCTGCTACTTATTGCATTTTATTATTTCATGAATTTATATATCTGAACCAAATGTCAGTGGTAGAGAGTTATCATTGGAAAATGAGCGACATCAAGTCTCAAAGCTCCAGCACTTTTGTCAATGTCATCATCGTGCTCTGAACAACTCTTACCGGGCCGTCATGCGTATGACGTTAGACTACATCCACGTCCTGGGTAAGACGATAAATTACGTCCAGCAGCAAGGCCTCTGATCAGGAGGTTTTGAGGAGCGTGGAACCACCTCTTAATTGCTGGTGTTCCCTGTAGCACCTGTTAGTGTCCCAGTTATGGACAAATAGTTAACCCCGAAACTGGGGTAAAAATGGGTTTTAATATCAGGAATACTTTGTAAAAAAAAAAAATTATTATCAGCAATAAATTTTTGAAGAGAAAAATTATTACCAGCAATATATTTTTGAAAAAAAATATTACCAACAATACGTTTTTGAAAAAATATTACCAGCAATACATTTTTGAGGAAAAAAAATATTACCAGCAATACATTTTTGAAGGAAAAAATTATTGCCAGAAATAGATTTTTGACAAAATATATTACCAGCAATAAAAAGTTTGTCGGCATTAAATAACCCATTGAGGTGTTGATACGCCGTAGAACACAACAAACCAAACCAACTCTTACCAGACCTTTTAAATCAATCAAATTTATGTATTTTCACATATCAGAACCAACGGATCAATTGCATCAAATACTAAATGACTGAAATTAAAATTTAAAGTTGTTTAACTATGAAAAGGCATTTAACTCGGCAAGACACTCAACAGTCTTTTAGTCACTACAAGCGCATGGTATTGCTAAAACTAAACAATATTTATTTGAAATATACATGATAACAGTACTGCAATAACTGTACTAAGCAGGTGCAGGCAAAATCATCATCAAAACTGTTTCGACTTAGTCAAACTTCAAATCACAACGCAAATTCATCTTCAGAATGGCCGCTCATTTTCAAGTATATCTGCCTGCTAGGACTGAAAGCTAATCCCTACTGCAGATGCCTTCTCAGGCGTATATGTATTTATTAAGCATCCACAAAGCTAACTTGTATTTTATACTGCAGCTATGCTGTCAATCAGCTAAGTGACAAATTTTATATTTGTATTAATTCTCTCTCTCGCTCTCTCTCTCTCTCTCTCTCTCTCTATATATATATATATATATATATACATATATATACATACATATATATATATATATATATATATATATATATATATATATATATATATATATATACTATTACTACTAATAATAATTATAATAATAATAATGATAATAATAAAAAATGTTAATCCTTATATATATATATATATATATATATATATATATATATATATATATATAGTTTACGAAAAGCTAGGTAATCCGTATGGGTAGACCCAAGGAGGATAAAATCCAGAGAGCTTAATGTAAATCAGAGCTAATAATTTAAATAAAAACTCTCAAAGTAAGCAAAACAACAGCGCCTATTTCGGGCCTTTCATTCCAAAGAAAGTTAACGACACTTTCTCTCATAACGTCTTTCTCTCTTTTTCTCTTTATGCCTTTTTCTCCTCTCCACCTTCCCTATCAATATATAACTTCCGTTAAGTTAACCGATTTAATCTCTGGATTTCCTGAAACAATTTAAATTTGAAAGAATAGAAATGTTACATCTAACTCAATCATGTCTCTCCCCACCCCCTCCACTTCCTCACTTCGTTAATTTACATATACTTAGTACTGCCCGTCAAAAATGTGTAAATTTCTTTTCATTTTTCGTTTCAACCTTTGGAAGTAAAGTCTGATGATCCGCGGTCCTTTAAAAAGGCTGTGGTGAAATAATTTATTACATGGAACCTTAAAGTGGTCTGTTTTTATTTAATATATATATATATATATATATATATATATATATATATATATATGGAGAGAGAGAGGGAAAGAGAGACAGACAGACAGAAAGACAACTGGTTGTGTTCAAGTCAGATTCCACTTTTATGTTTACACACGCTCTATACCTGATATTGTGCACTTTAACATACCTTAAAACTTTATTTTTTTATCACACACACACACACACACACACACACACACACATATATATATATATATATATATATATATATATATATATATATATATAGGTATTTTCAAAGAAAAGGGATACCTCAGGTTTAAAATGCATTTTAAAAATGGAAAATCTTTCTGATAGCTTTTATTTATTTTAATATTAATTCCAGGTTAATAGATTAAATTTAATATTTCCAATAAGCAAAATGTCTTTCTGTATTTTAAAACGAATTTAAATTGATTGGAATTATTTTTTAAATCTCCCATATTGACAAATCTCTCAATAAAATATAATTCTCTTTAAAAAATAATCTTTCAAGAATAAAATATAATTAAAAGCTAGAAAAAGGATTTTCTCGAAATTTTATGAAATTAAATGGGGGGGGGCGGGAGTAACAGATGTAAAAGCAAAAATTTTCTAAATAAACGTTCCATTTATGAATAATTCCAAAAAGTTTCATTAAAATCCGACAATTATATGATATTTGCAAGAATTACCAAATCAATGGGTTCTTCACTGCAAAAAGCCGGTGAAATTTCCCATTTTAATTTATGGCCACCAATTGACACCAGGAAATAAAATTAACCAACATCTCAAAGGTTCTAAATCGGATAAAAATATAATTTAATAATGAAAAAATCTTTTGTTCACTTCTCTTAATAAAAAAATGATTTTAAAGAAAAAACATTTTTTTCATTATCTCTGCTCATTTTTCGCGAAACTTTGGATGCACCTATTTGAATAGGGGTAAATTTTCATTTTAACACCCGAGCGCTAAATTCACTGCCGAATGGGCCTATTTACTTTCTTTCCTTGTAGAAATTAGTACGCGCTTCCGTTAAGCGATTTAAAAAAAAAAAAAATTTTTGTACTTAATTTAAGAAGAAAGTTAACTTTCATTTAAATATATGTAAACATCGACAAATAAAAGAATAACAAAGTAATTTTTTTTTATGAAGAATGAAAAGAAAAATTAATCGTTCTCTTTAACCCCAAAAAGATTAGGGCAATTGAAGCAATTATTTAATTTAATGTTTTTTATTTTTTTATTTGTTCCCTTCTTCTTTAGGGTCAGGTGTTAATGTTAGGGGAGGGGGTTTCTTTCTGCGTAGAAGAAGGGGACAAATGAAAAAACTAATGAAAAAATAGAATCAACCCATCTACTTTAACAAGTTTGTGCATTAATTTTTAGTGGGTACTAATTTCTGCAAGGAAAGGAAGTAGTAAATAGGCCCATTCAGCAGTGAATTTAGCGCTCGGGTGTTAAAATGAAAATTTACCTGAATAGTCATACCTTTTTTTTTCAATTGTAATTTAACGTGTACAGGACCAGGCCTTCGTGTGTTTAATAAAAAAATATATTTATCTTTCAGTTGCCTTAACCGGGTATTGAACTCACACTCTTTGGGTCCCTGTTACTGGATCTAACTAACACATTTATCCACCGTGCAAAGAGTGTGAGTTAAGGCAGTGGAGAACTTGGAGAGGGGAATTAACAGGAGATAACTGATAACTGACATCCATTAAGCATGGCACGTGGAACTAGAACAGTCTACGCCAGTGAGCGAAAAAAAGGGTTCAGTTCGACATACCAACCACCTGAAGAAGGCCGGAGCGTTCAACGGCCGAAACGTTGTAATAAATATGTTGACAAAGATCAGGACAATAGTCCGAATAATGTAAATAATGTACATAATACCTCATCTCAGAAATATAGACACACACACACATACATGTGTGTGTGTGTGTGTGTGTGTGTGTGTGTGTGTGTGTGTGTGTGTGTGTGTGTGTGTGTGTGTGATGTTACTAATAAATATCGAAAACACCTTATCACGTGATATAGTACAGGACAGTGAACATTCTGTTACACTTGACTAAGCAAGCTGTGATTATCTTTGAAGATTTTTTTAACCTCCGCCATTACGATTTGGTCTCTTTCATGACGTCACTTCCTTCCAACCCGAGTGCCGATGATTTCATTTCTTTGTAGATTTCTTTTCAACCTAAACGCTTTACAAATTTATCCAATCTTTTCTATTCGACTTTATTCATTATTTTTTTATCTGATTTTCCTGTCGTCTTTTTTTTGTCAATTTTCCGCTGTTTTTCGTCACCTCCAAGACATTTTCGTTTCTTCGTATTACATGTAGCCGCCATTTTCTGTCCACTTCCCCGATATTCTTATTTTTTGCAGCCAATTTTATTATGATCATCTACTTTTTTTTTTAACCTCCAATTAAGACGTAAGTTGGAACATTATTCATAATCTATCATCAATATAGCAGCGTTTAAAAAGTCTTCACTTATTTGGTGCGACTTCAGATACGCATCTCTTCAAATGTATACATAAAAATGTCTGCTGATTTCCAGCTCTCGCCTTTTGTGTTTGCATTTTATAATGCTGTTATTTTTTTTTTTAACAGAGTCTTCATTATAGTTTCAACAAGTGTGATTTCTTTATAATCTTATCGTCTTCTAACAGCCGAGAAGCTGCCGATCAGATACGTATATATTTCTCCGTCTGCGCTAGTCTGGAACAGAGAATTATATTACGTGGATAAGTTGGATTTTACAAATAAACAAATACCGCTATATATTCTTGTGGCGATTTTACTGTGACATGATTATGAATAGTCGGTGCATGTTTGTTTTGTGGAATATCAACACCTCAATGGTTATTTAATGCCGACAAGATTTTTACTGCTGGTGTTGTTTTTGGGGTTTTTTTTTTTCAAAATAATGGCAATAACTTTTCCAAATAATTATTGGTAGTATTAAAATCTATTTTTATACTTTCATAATGTTTTGACCCCTTTTGTGGGGAGTTATCGTATGCCTATAGTTGGGAGCTTGACAGGTGCTACCACCTGGGTAGGGTAGACCTGAGAATATCAGCAATTAAGAGCTGGTTCTATGTTCCTCAAAACCTCTTGATCAAAGACCTTGCTACCGGAAGCAGCTTATCTAGGACTTGAAGCTGCTACGATCAGATACACAAATTTATTAATATTTTAAAATATTGATAAACAGTGATATATATGCAAAAAATCGAGATAAGACATGAAACACTACAGTCCTTTAACGATCCAAATGCCAAATATTTTTTTTATTTCTATGCTTGTATGAAAGATGTTCCCCTTATTTTACATATGTAACATATATAGACCACTGATATTCTTATTATTAATAAATATATATATCAGTGGTCAATATATATATATATATATATATATATATATATATATATATATATATATATATATATATATATATATATATATATATATATATATGTATGTATGTATGTATGTATGTATGTATGTATCTAAAAACTACATTTTAGTGAGAGTGTTTTTTATAACCGGAGTTATATTTTCCGACATTTTTTTAATTCGTAGGTTTGATGAATTGGATCGTGATTACGATTCAAATGTAATCAATTATAACCATGGAATATTAGTGTTTGAGCCTTTTATATTATATTCTTACTCTGTCCTGAACATTGAGCTCAACCTGGATTATATCCTCTTGGGAATTCATATATATATATATATATATATATATATATATATATATATATATATATATATATATATATATATATGTGTGCGTGTGTTGACCACAAATATTATCAATATATATATATATATATATATATATATATATATATATATGAACAAATATAGTCTTAAAGTGTGCTATATTTATGGGATAAAGTGCTCAATATCAGAGATAGAGCGTGTGTAAATATAAAAGTGGACATGGAAGTCAGCACTTAGAGGCGACAGTCTGTTTCATGCTAGTGCAATCGTCAGGCCTGACGATTGCACTAGCATGAAACAGACTGTCGCCTCTAAGTGCTGACTTCCATGTCCACTTTTATATATATATATATATATATATATATATATATATATATATATATATATATATATATATATATATATATATAGCGGGGTTGTACATGTATATAAATATACAGTTAGGTAAGTAAGATATTAATATAATAACATGTATTTCTACTTTTTATCTGTCTATCCCAGTTTTCGCAATCTATCTATCTGTCTATCTATCTATCTATCTATCTACTCCAATCTCTTCATTATCTATCTATCTATCTATCTACTCCAATCTGTTCATTATCTATCTATCTATCTATCTATCTACTACAATCTGTTCATTATCTATCTATCTATCTATCTATCTATCTATCTATCTATCTATCTATCTATCTATCTATCTACTCCACTCTGTTCATTATCTATCTATCTATCTACTGTAATCTGTTCATTATCTATCTATCTATCTATCTATCTATCTATCTATCTATCTATCTATCTATCTACTCCAATCTGTTCATTATCTATCTATCTATCTATCTATCTATCTACTCCAATCTGTTCATTATCTATCTATCTATCTATCTACTCCACTCTGTTCATTATCTATCTATCTATCTACTGTAATCTGTTCATTATCTATCTATCTATCTATCTATCTATCTATCTATCTATCTATCTATCTATCTATCTATCTACTCCAATCTGTTCATTATCTATCTATCTATCTATCTATCTATCTATCTATCTATCTATCTATCTATCTATCTACTCCACTCTGTTTATTATCTATCTATCTATCTATCTATCTATCTATCTATCTATCTATCTATCTATCTATCTATCTATCTACTCCAATCTGTTCATTATCTATCTATCTATCTATCTATCTATCTATCTATCTATCTATCTATCTATCTATCTATCTATATATCTATCTATCTACTGCAATCTGTTCATTATCTATCTATCTATCTATCTACTGCAATCTGTTCATTATCTATCTATCTATCTATCTATCTATCTATCTATCTATCTATCTATCTATCTATCTATCTACTCCAATCTTTTCATTATCTATCTATCTATCTATCTATCTATCTATCTATATATCTATCTATCTACTGCAATCTGTTCATTATCTATCTATCTATCTATCTATCTATCTATCTATCTATCTATCTATCTACTGCAATCTGTTCATTATCTATCTATCTACTGCAATCTGTTCATTATCTATCTATCTATCTATCTATCTATCTATCTATCTATCTATCTATCTATCTATCTACTCCACTCTGTTCATTATCTATCTATCTATCTATCTATCTATCTATCTATCTATCTATCTATCTATCTATCTACTCCAATCTGTTCATTATCTATCTATCTACTGCAATCTGTTCATTATCTATCTATCTATCTATCTATCTACTCCAATCTGTTCATTATCTATCTATCTATCTACTGCAATCTGTTCATTATCTATCTATCTATCTATCTATCTATCTATCTATCTATCTATCTATCTATCTACTGTAATCTGTTCATTATCTATCTATCTATCTATCTATCTATCTATCTATCTATCTACTGTAATCTGTTCATTATCTATCGATCTATCTATCTACTGCAATCTGTTCATTATCTATCTATCTATCTATCTATCTATCTGTCTGTCTGTCTGTCTGTCTGTCTGTCTGTCTGTCTCTTCCCCTCTTCTTTTAAATCTCGGAATGTAGAATTCCTTCTGAAAAATGGATCATCATTCTAATGAAAGAACAATCGTGCCGCCATCTTGAATAATCTGGTCAAGTCGAGTCACTAGGCATTAAAATCAAATACCGGATGACCACTCAACCTCAAGTATCCCTTACAACTCTCACTCACATAGGAAAGAGAATTCAGGGCCACTGACCATGAAATTTGACCCAGGTTTCTGGTGACTCTCATTGAGTAGAGAGAGACACTCCGGGGGTTGGAATATGGCTGGAAGAACTCGCGAGATTGATTCTTACATCATCTTGCAGAGGAGACTGTTTTAGTATCATCATGACATTTGATTATCTATCTTATACACTTACAGACATAAAGCAATATTCATGGCTTTTCAGTTAGTTTTGGCATCCGTTAATTTCTTCGAACTTCGAAAAGACTGCGTCGTCTCTCCTTGCATTCGGAACGGCATAAATTAAAGTCGAATGCCCGCGAAACATGATTAACCAATGAAAAGCAATCAACACAATGGTAAAAATACCAAAATATATTTCTTCTGCTCTGCAGCCCAGCCTCATGCATCCAAGCATATCACACTTCCTGTCATTATTTACAACATCTCAAAAGCAATCCCTTGATTTATGTTGTGGTCTTTTCCCTCTGATTAGTTTATGGCGATCATCACCACACACACACATACACCCTTACAAATCCAAATTTCCAGCAGCATTCATTCATTGGTCATGAAGCAACGCTGCTATCTGAAGCGACAATTTTAAAAATCGCTATATTTTCATATAGTAGATTTTGTGCACTTTTCGGAGAATCGGCTCCCAGAAGTCTCCCCAAAAACTCATGCACTGATTGGTCAGTATCGACCAATCAGATTCTCTGCATGTGGAGAATTATTCTTCCCGCGCAGCACTTCTGATTCAATGACCACCTATATAAACACAAGAAAAGATGAGCCGCATCAGTGAGATTTTAACTGCCACAGAAATCCACAACAGTTGAAGCTATGCGCCCATCTTCTCACTCAACTCTCAAACTGCATATTCTATCACACTTACATAATTATCTCTTGCACGGCAATGTTTAAAAACATTTATAAAAAAAATAATAACTCTTTCATTTTCTTTCATAGAACTTTGATAGACTTTTGTTAGTCAAAGAGAGGCAACTCTCGTCTTACTCTTTGCATGCTTTTTCGTATACATTCTTTATTGTATGCCTTGTTGAATACAATTTTTAGATATATTGATACCTTTGCCTTGCCCCCCCCTTTTTTACATCCGTTTGGGTTCCTAAACAAATTAAATAAATGTGATAAAAGGCCGCCACAAGTTCACCCTAGAGTATCTATGTCGAAAGCCTCCCATGATTCATCCTGATAACATCACCAGACCAGCGCATCTCCTTCAGACTTACGCTTTTCTCGAGTGTCATGCTGTATACCCTCTCAAGGACAACAGTTTCTGGTGTGCAAAAAGATAATTCCATGTTTAGGATTCTTCGTATGCAATTCTGATTAAATCTTTCCAATACTCTAGTCCATGATTCACATACGTACAGCAAAACTGTAAGGATATAAGTCATATATACAGTGAGTTTTTTATTTCCTGCAATGGTACCTAGACCTTATGAATTCAAGAGTGGTACTAGATTGGTAACAAGACCTCATCAATTTACAGTTAAGTTGGCTAGATACAACCGTAAGTTCTGTGCTGAGAGTTTCTTCCTCTCACACTTCTCGCTTTTATAACTCACTTCCAGCTCAATATTCCCCAGCCAACTTTGCTCTCCAAAATTTAAATGCAATGTCAATCGTTATCTACTGTCGTCTTGATTCCCCTTCTTTTATTTTTCTCGCTCTTTGATAATGTTTCTCTTTTTTCTAATTCTTACACACTCAGTAACCCCTGTGTCTTAGTGGCTTTACCACCTTGCTTGGGGTGAAATGATTAAAAAATAACAAGATCTGACCAGATTAGTTTCATCAATTTTTTTTAAAAGCATTGCTATCTTTTACTCTTCTAGGAATTAATGCCAGCCTCAAAAGTTCTATCTAAGAGTGCTTCCGAGATAGATACTTCTCCAGCTGGTGGAGGCCTGCAAAATCTTCTTTACGCTAATAGTGGGTTCCAATAGGCTTCATTCACGGAAGAGTATGTCCAGAATATGAACGACAAGCTAATTCTAAAAACAACTATCACCTGCGTAAATGCGAAGCTCTTCAGTAAAATGAATGGAGCACTTTGGCTGCTTGGCGTTTACGTTTGTAAAATACAATACGCTAGATTTTTGCTGATACTTTCTATCGAGTGAAAATGGCTCAGTGGTAGAAGCTCTGACTGACACCAAACCGGTCGGGTTTCGATCTGTGCTTGGGGCATTCAGTATATGTTTATATATAGATTTAAAAGTTATAGAGATAGGTGCCCTGACAATTGCGTTTAAGCATAAAACAGACACTGGGTATTTATTATACATAAGGAATTATTATACAGTGGAATTGTGAACGTGTGTTAATAAATATTTACATTTTTATTTATTGATGAGAGCCTTAATAGCGCCAATATCACAAGTTACATCTATAAAACCTAGTTCCATTTTTATGAATTAAAATTTACGTGAGTTAATCTGTTGAATTCTAAACTTTATAATATTTAAAAAAAAAGGGAAGATGGAATTGACTTTTAGCTCAAATTAAAATAAAATAAAACTGAATCCTATTTATTTCTCTTGAGGCTGTGGGACGCCATGGAACAAATTGCAAACAAGTTTTAATAGGAAGCACCGGAGCAACGAAAATTTCAGACGTTAACACTTTTGATCAAATCGATTTGCTGGGAGCCAAATGTTTCTAAAAAAGAAAACTTACTCCTCTCGATTCAGTCCCAGGGGAAATATTAAATAAATAATTAAAAGATTTTCTGATAAAGAAAGACTTAATTGTAATATATTTAAAGACATTTTTTATATGTTTCACGTTCTTTTTATAGATACAAGTATTTAAGTAAATGCTCTGTTTATAATAAACAGTATTAAATAACATTTACCGGCCTGAATGTCCGAGAAATTTTCATAGAAAATTTTCCTTCTCCGACATATAAACAGAGCATTTACTTAAATACTTGTATCTATAAAAATAACGTGAAACATATCAAAAATTTCTTTAAATAAATTGTCGGACTCCAATTCAAATATATATATATATATATATATTTACTCGAAATCAATAATAGAGAGTTTAGAATGGCCCATGCTCAAGCATAATAGACATTCAGTGTGTGTTGTATTTAACAATATGTTTAAATAATAATCTACTGCCCCAGTACACTATATATATATATATATATATATATATATATATATATATATATATATATATATATATATATATATATCATTATTTAAAATATAAAATATTATATTATAATAGGAGACCGTAAAAATAAGTAAAAAAGGGTGGCCGCCTAGAAAGGCGTAAACGGCAATAATAAAGGCTTCACTCCAATATATACATATACATACATGCATATACACACACACACACACACACACACACACATATATATATATATATATATATATTAACATAATAAAATAGGCAGCATATATTTTACATTACAAAGAGTTAATCATACCTTGAATCAATCAGCAATATGAATGCGATTATTGGCGAAATCACTTCGCTAGTAGACATAATTATAAGCATTATACTACTGATAATCCTCCGAATTATGAGATCCTCATATATAAAATGTATATGTTGTATCATATGTGTGTATAAAGAGAGAATGCCTTGATCGCAAGGTCATCTGCAGTATATTTGCGCCCTGGCTCTTACAATATTTCACCATTCCTGGCAGATCTTCTTCTTATGTCACAGCTTGGAAAACCTAATTATTATGATATTTTTTTTTAAAATATGATTCCTTCGCTACATAAGAGTTCTCATGTTTCAAAAACGAGAGCCGAAACCCTCAATATAATTATTAAAATTGAATTGAATTAAGGTATCAAGCCCTGTTTCATCCTCCTCATTTTTGGAAGCATGAGAACTCTTATGTAGCGAAGGAATCTTCTTTTTTTTTAAATATTATAATATAATCTCTACTTCTAATGGAAATTCTGTCCTTGAGGCACGGTGTCAACAGAATATTTCAAAGAATTCTAGCGGAATAAATGAAGGTAGGTTTCTGGATGTCTACAATCTTGGCCCCAATTCCAATTTCCCTAATGTCAAATTCTGGATGGAGTTCCAAGCCCGACCATTACTACAGACATTATTTTAACAGTCACGTTCCATAGTTTTTCTTTAACTCCATAGATACTAATAAGTGGTCCCAAATTTAGTTGTCATTAGACATTCATCAAGTTAAAGTAATATTTTCGAATTATAATTTTCAAGGTGAATATATAGTGCTGTTCGATAAAAGTGACTCACCTGATTTTTTTTTTTTTTTTACTAAATCTTCTCTTCTCCGACGAAACGAAAGTTGAGCTAAATTCAAAGGATAAGCGATCTAAAATCCGAAGAAGAAGCTTTGAAAGCTCTTTGAATTTAGCAGTAAGTACTGTCAAGCATCCGTTCAGTATAATGTTCTGGGGATGCTTTCCTTTTCATGGAACTGGTTTCTTAAAACCTATTGAAAAGACCCTCAGGAGCGAGCAGTACAAGAGAATTTTAGAGTCTTGTCTGCTCCCTTCTGCTGAAAGGGTGCAAATCGACCCCACCAAGCTCATTTTTATACAGGATAATGCTCCCTGTCACAAATCAAAATTGATGAAGTAATACTTTGATGAGAAGCAGGTGAGTGTTATGATATGGCCACCCCAATCTCCTGACCTCAACCCCATAGAAAACTTATGGAGCATTATAAAGTACAGGCTCTCGAGAAAGCAGTTGAGCAACAAAGAGGATTTGATTGTGAATTTCATATCCGAATGGAATTCAATGCTTGGAGATGAGATTTGCCAGAACCTAATCAAGTCAATGCCAAAAAGGGTTGAAAAGGTTATTCAAAATAAAGGAGGACCCATAGATTATTAAATATTTCGAACTATATTAATAATTATAAATAAATTATACCTCTATTATTCTTTATTTAAAGCTGTTCGGTTATGTTTCTATTGATTACTAGTTGCAGGAAATAAGTGAGTCACTTTTTTTGCACAGAGTTTTTCCCTAAATCTCATTTATATCCAAAATTATAATTATCAATAGAATACCTTATGGTGAGTAAACTTTTTTACTTGGTGGTCGGGAAGGGGGTCTTTATATTAGTAAGATTAAAAATTAGTTTGACCCCAAAAACAATAGGCGAAAAAGATTTTAAGTAAAAGAAAATCGGGTGAGTCATTTTTATTGAACAGCACTGTATATACGTTCTCTGTTTACAATTTACTTGAGTCTTAGTGCCTTTGTGCGCTTATAAAATCTGCAATACCAACAAAGTTTCGATATTATTTCATCTAAAATATCGATAAACCTTGTGATAATAAAAATCTTTTGTGCTTTACGGTAATTTTTCATTGATATTTCTATCGATTTTTATTATCTTGATTGCTGTTCTGTTCGTCTTGTCACCATTTTCAAACCGGGCCGGTGATTAATGCGTTAGAAAAGAAATCACGGAAGAAACATTATGAGGGCCATTTTGTTTTAAGCTTTACACCGTGAGACATCAAAGGCGAAAAGACGGCTGACAAGTAAATTAACTTGGTAGTCATTTCGATGCTACATAAGAAAGGACGCTGAATTAACCCGAGCCAACATGGCTGACATATTTGCATACATTCTATCAGTATCAGTAGGTAGGGTCTGGACCATGACAAAAGAATGCCGATTTTCAAGACACTTCACTTGAAACATTGGCACAATACCCACATACGTGGCATTGTGTCGAACAATACTAAGCTGAATGACATTTGGCTATCTGCATATACAGGGGTTGGACAAAATAATTGGAACAGTTGCAAAATCCACTCCTATATTTCAAAGACCTATTATATTAAGAACTTTAACTAAAACTTCGTAATTGCAGGTTATATCTATTGTAAATACGTTTATTTATCTAATTTACTGTCTTTGTCTTATTTATTTTTAGAATTTAGTAAAATTTAAGCTAAATGCGTAACCTTTCCGAGTTCGAAAAAGAGCAAATTGTTAGAGCTCGCATGGCAGGAGCCTTGATCACAAGGTTGCTGATCTATTTGGTTTTTCAAGAGCTACCATATCAAGAACACTGATGCATTTCGAGAAACAGGGCAAGACCTCTAACAACCGTAACAATTCAGGCTGGACTTGCAAACTTATTGACAGGGACTGACGTGCATTGAAACGCAATGTGGCAAAAAATCATCAGACTACTGTGGCCAAAGTGACTGCTGAGTTGAATAATCATCTGAATAGTCCAGTTTCTACTAAAACTGTTCGTCGCGAGCTCCATAAGGTTGCATATCATGGAAGAGCCGCTGTAAGGAAACCTCTTCTCTCCACTCACAACATTCAGAAGAGGTTGAAGTGGTGCAGAGATCACAATGCCTGGTCTGCAGACCAATGGAAGCAAGTCATATTCTCAGACGAGTTCAGTTTTTCTCTTTTCCCAACTTCAGGGCAAGTTTATGTGTAGAGCCAGCTCACTTCTTCTAACAGTGAAGCATGGAGGTGGATCAGTGATAGTTTGGGCCGCCATATCATGGAAATGTCTCAGTCCAATAGTTGCCCTGCATGGTACAATCAACAGCAAAGATTACCTGAACATTTTGGGAGATCATGTTCATCCAATGGCCAAGACTTTATTCCCTGATGGTGACTGCATCTTCCAAGACGATAATGCTCCAATACATACCGCTCGAGTGGTTAAGAATTGGTATGAAGAGCATGAAAGTGATCTAGAACACATGGAGTGGCCTCACCAATCTCCAGATATTAATATTATTGAACATTCGTGGTGCATTTTGGAGCGACAAGTTAGGAGCTGCTATCCTCCCCCGTCGTATCTTAAAGAGCTGGAGCAGGTGTTAATGGAAGAATGGCTGAAAATTCCTCTGGATGAAGTCAGGAAGCTGTATGATTCTATTCCTAGATGTATTAAAGCTGTATGTGATGCTAATGGAGGACCAACTCCATATTAAATAAATTTTCTTTGAATTTAACAAGTGTTTCAATTATTTTGTCCAACCTCTGTACATAAAACCAGAACCAGGGTTAAGAAGTGATGGATGCTCTGTGAAAAATCTAGCTTCATGGATTAATCCTCACCTAATTTTCAAATCTGTTCTGCATTCGCCTCATTAGCGAACCTGTACTAGACATGAAAAGTATTAGATTTGTTTTTATTTCCAGTTTTATTTAATATTACTCTAAAAGTTAAAAATGAGTAATCTACTTGAAAAATGGTACCCAGTAAAATCAAGTTTCTAAGAGATAAAATAACAAAATTCTAAGTATTCCTTAATTCCTTAAGTAGTTAGCTGGTTTTTATTTGTTTATTTAACGGTATATCAACAGCTCTATGGGTCCTTTAATGCCGAAATTTAATTCTCTTTGGAGTTTTGAAGTCATAAGAATGTTATTCTGCATACACAGTAGAATACATGGTAGATGATACTCAGCTTCTGTGTATATACATGTTTGTGTGGACATTATTACTAAAGGCAGTGATATGTGTGTTTAATGTGGTAGTTTTATTGAATTTATATTTTGGAATACACTCTGATTTCTTTAACCCTAGAACACTAACCATCAATTAAAGTTAAACCACGTGGAACTAGAACAGTCTACCACAGTGGGCGAAATAAAAGGTTCAGTTCGACATTCCAACCACCTGAAGAAGGCCGGAGCGTACAACGGCCGAAACATTGTAATAAATATGTTGACAAAGATAAGAACAATAGTCCGAATAATGTAAATAGTGTATAAAATGTAATGTTGGTAATTCTACTATAGAATGTATTGCTGGTCAATTTGCTGTAAAACGTATTGTCGGCCATTTTTCTATAAAATGTATTGTCGGCCATTTTGCTATAAAATGTATTGTCGCCATTTTCCTGTAAAATGTATTGTCGGCCATTTTGCTATAAAATGTATTGTCGGCCATTTTCCTATAAAATATATTGTTAGTAATTCTACTACAGAATGTATTGCCGGTCAATTTGCTTTGGAAGTGTATTGCTGGTCATTTTACCATATGCCATTCATATCGTTCAGAAATATGGCTGGCAAGCCCAATCACAAACAATGAGACAATTCACTGACTCCAGACATGTCTTGTATGTAAAAACAGTTAAATGAAAAAGTTTTTAAAAAGTCTGTTGTCTTTAATTAAATTCGTATACAACAGTGAAAATGGATGAAAGATTGTTACCCTTCCAAAAACCTATTGCTCGGCCATATTTATCTTTGGTTAATACAACAGAGGAGCATTACGAAAAAGGCGCGTAGAGTCCTTTAAAATGACCTTTGTCTCTAGCGAGGTCGATTTCATAGAGGCCAAATATTTCCATGGGAGGGCCATCATTGAATCCATCCTCAAACTCAGAACACAGTAGACAAGGAAGAGCTGTAAACTGGGATTTAACTCTAATCACATATCCTCATTCTATCGCCGAGGGTTTTTTTTTTTCCGCCATCACTAACGATCTTGCAACAGGCTTGGAATCACATGTACTATCCGCGTTCGGAATGCAATTTCATGATGACGTATATATACCGAGTGTAACAGCAAAATTATCCAAATGGTGTAACAGCATAAATGTAAATGCCACAAAATGTTTAATATCTAAAAAACCAATGAGTTTCTATTTCCAGATTTTTTTACACAAGGCGTTTAGCCATCTTGATGCCATCAGTCACTGAAAAACCCTTTGAGATATTCAGGTAGAAAGAGAACAGGTTAAAATTGTTTTGTGTCAGACCCAGTATATCATCCCAGATAAGCAATGGTGAAAAAAGATCATTCCGGCCTTCCGTAATGGTACCAACATTCATCCTCTGGCTTCCATCTTCAAAGTCCATTCAAGAACCATCAAGAGAACGGTGAACAAGTTTTTTTAAAAAAAGAGGGAACAGTAGAGAGAAAAACTGGATGGGGG
Organism: Acanthosepion esculentum; assembly: GCA_964036315.1. Classification (NCBI taxonomy): domain Eukaryota; kingdom Metazoa; phylum Mollusca; class Cephalopoda; order Sepiida; family Sepiidae; genus Acanthosepion; species Acanthosepion esculentum. The sequence goes on from OZ038506.1 coordinate 7,368,880, forward strand.
GGGGGTCATAACAGCAAGAAGGATCACCATTTTAACTCAGAGCGAAAGACTTCAATTAGAAAAGATCCAAATCAATCCAGAAGACGTTTGGCACATGAAAGAGGAGTTTCAACTACGACAGTCCAAAGAGCAGTGAAAAAAGATTGAAAATGCAATCTTATAAATATAAGTAGCTATACTCGTCCGCAAAAACCTTGGGTGCTTTGGATTGTAAATGAACAAACCAATACCCAAGGGAAAAACAAAGGATAAAAAAAGAAAGAAGTAAGAACATGGAATTGAGGCGAAAACAATAGTCTAGAATCCAAGTTCAGAGTCCAAAGAAAAAAACCTCCGATATGAGTAAAGTAAAATAACTAAGCAAAGTGCTCAATACGCTAAGAAGAGCAAACTAAGTAAATCGACCTAAAATGTCTTTTATATATATATATATATATATATATATATATATATATATATATATATATATATATATATATATATATATATATATATATATATATATATATATATATATATATATATATATATATATATAAGTCAACCTAAAGTTTCACCTACGCGGATCGTCAAGGCACGATGGCTAAAGAGGTAATGTAAAAACAGAAGTATATCCTTCTGTTCTTACATTACCTCTTTAGACATATATACATAAGTCCGACAATTATTTAAAGACATTTTTTATGTTTAGCATTCATTTTATAGATACAAGTATTTAAGTAAATGCTCTGTTTATTATAAACAGTATTAAATAACATTTACCGACTTGAATGTCCGAGAATTTTTCAGAGAAAATATTCGTCCTCCGACAGGATTCGAAACTGTGTTGCGGACCCGATAGGGATGCAGCACTGGTTTACGAAAATAAGGCCTTGTGCCAGACACCACTACCACTACCGAATCCACAATCAAAGTAAGAATAAAGAAAATATAAAGACGTGCTCTTTCCACCGTACAAACGTACAAAGTGAAAAGATGTAGACAGGCAAAACAACAAAATGTTAAGAACAAACATAGATTTTATTAGAGTTTAACAAGTAGTGTCTTCAGTGAAGACCTTCAGTAAATGTACTGGAAATGTAGTTGAAGAAGAGGCCAAGTAGATTGGTAAATTGTCTTCTGTGAAGACCTTCAGTAAATGTACTGGGAAATGTTGTAGTGAATGAAATTAGATCACGCGCCAAAATTCAAATCAAAGATGACTATGGCGGGAAGGAGTTCTTCGAGAAGAAATGTTCAGAAAGCCAGTTGTAATGCATAGTAACATACGGCAAGGAAAAATACTCACTGCGAGAGTTTATGATTGTGAGTGTATGTAGTTCTTTTTAAAGTAACAGGTTCTGAGAGTATGCGTTCGAAGAATGTGAAAAATGCTCGTTCATCAGGTTGGAAGTTCCTGGGATTGAGATCTCGGTAGATGTTAGCTTCTGTCATGAAGGTGACAACTGTGTTGTCTGTATTAAGATACCGAGACGAGCCATAAGGTCTAGGCAAGGTTTTGCCGAATAAAATTCTCTGCCAGTATCTATGGGTTCACCGGCGAGAGGAAAGTGAGCCAACCCGGTCAGGTCAAGCGACCTGGGGCGACTAATTTTGAAACGCCAAATTTGCCGTGACGTCACGCAAAAGCGCGCGAAAAATAAATTCTTCCTCATCCTCGGCTAAAACGACGGTTTACTACTATGACTGACCGAACGTGAGAGGAAGGGGTGAAAATGTCGCGCGTGCGTCACAATGAAGGTGTGGGTAGCGTGAATCCCACACAGCTCCCTTCTTGGATTAAATGTCGGCAGACATTTAACGAAAAAGTAACGAACTTTTAAAAAGGGTGAAAAGTGTGAAGAGTATTCTCATGTGCTGAAAAGAAGAAGTGTCTGTAATCGACGAAATGTGCAGTATGTCTCTAGTGAGTCAGAGAAGGTCGGTAGTGATCAGCTTTTATCCGGTGCTTCAAGTAGCTGGGTTTGTCGTCCCGTCAACCTGTTTACTGTCCTCGTCGGACGTCCGCCTGAAAGATGAGGTTGTTCCGGGGAAAAATGCGAGTATGGGCATGTGAGCTGATGTAAAATATCTACCGGTGTAGAATGAAAGTAGTGAGAATTTTGCATGTTATTGACGGTAGAATACCGTTCTTGCAAAATTCTTAAGGTCATTCAATTGCATCGTCGTATGTAAGAAAGGACAGTGAGTCGCCTTTGAGAAGTAGGGTTTACACGTTTTCTGTTTCAGCACAGAAGAAGGTTGAATTTGTTCTCTGTTGGTCTTGCCTGTCGATCACGTCGGATGGTCACCAATCTTGTTGCGGACCCGATAGCGGTGCAGCGCTGGTTTACGAAAATAAGGCCTTGTGCCAGACACCACACACCACTACCGAATCCACAATCAAAGTAAGAATAAAGAAAATATAAAGACGTGCTCTTTCCACCGTACAAACGTACAAAGTGAAAAGATGTAGACAGGCAAAACAACAAAATGTTAAGAACAAACATAGATTTTATTTAGAGTTTAACAAGTAGTGTCTTCCGTGAAGACCTTCAGTAAAATGTACTGGAAATGTAGTTGAATGAGAATTCAAGTAGATTAGTAAATTGTCTTCTGTGAAGACCTTCAGTAAATGTACTGGGAAATGTAGTTGAAGAAGAGGCCAAGTAGATTGGTAAATTGTCTTCTGTGAAGACCTTCAGTAAATGTACTGGGAAATGTTGTAGTGAATGAAATTAGATCACGCGCCAAAATTCAAATCAAAGATGACTATGGCGGGAAGGAGTTCTTCGAGAAGAAATGTTCAGAAAGTCAGTTGTAATGCATAGTAACATACGGCAAGGAAAAATACTCACTGCGAGAGTTTATGATTGTGAGTGTATGTAGTTCTTTTTAACGTAACAGGTTCTGAGAGTATGCGTTCGAAGAATGTGAAAAATGCTCGTTCATCAGGTTGGAAGTTCCTGGGATTGAGATCTCGGTAGATGTTAGCTTCTGTCATGAAGGTGACAACTGTGTTGTCTGTATTAAGATACCGAGACGAGCCATGAGGTCTAGGCAAGGTTTTTGCCGAATAAAATTCTCTGCCAGTATCTATGGGTTCACCGGCGAGAGGAAAGTGAGCCGGCCCGGTCAGGTCGAGCGACCTGGGGCGACTAATTTTGAAACGCCAAATTTGCCGTGACGTCACGCAAAAGCGCGCGAAAAATAAATTCTTCCTCATCCTCGGCTAAGACGACGGTTTACTACTATGACTGACCGAACGTGAGAGGAAGGGGTGAAAATGTCGCGCGTGCGTCACAATGAAGGTGTGGGTAGTGACATATCCCACAACTGTATCCTATACGGAACCGTCATATAGCCTAACGTGCCTTAACCGTTTCGGCCACTAAGGATCGATCGGTTGGCAAGGTCGAATTTACTGCTTATAAACTTCAATCTTCCATGAATCTCTCACGTACATTCATAACTGCTCATGGCGTATCAAATGTAAACAAATGGCGTCGCACATTATGAAATGGACAAAATCCGACAATTATTTAAACGATCCTCTGTGGCCGAATCGATAAAAAGTGTGTGGTCTTTTCCATCGGGCAGAGTTGTCTACCAAAATCAAATCCACGTGAATGGCCTCGTCGAAAGTGAAAAGAATAATTTCTCACGGCTTCAGCATAAACTGGCCACTACGTTCCTTAGATCTGACAAGCCCTGAGTTCTTGCTCTGCGGCTATCTCGAAGAAAAGGATTATGTCGACAAACCTCAGTCTCTCCAGCAACTGAAGGACAACATTCAGACAGACATCAATACAAAAGATACTGAAACATTGGAGGCTGTGATAAAAAAAAAAAAAAAACACTTAGAAAGAACACATTCTTGCGAGGCTGAAAATGGATGCCACTTGTAAATTTATTTCCCATATCTATTCTGTATAATACCATTAAAAAAAAAAAAAAAGGATTTATTAAATTTGGAAATCCCTTGCTGAGTTTGGGGGATACCTTGTATACATATGTCCAGGGTGCGATGGATAAATTGTCGTCTAAATGACGCCAAAAGAAAAAAAAATTAAAAATAACACTGAAATCTCATTTTAGCAGATATATTTACCAAAATTTCACAAAAATATCCTTAAATACTAAAGAGCAAATTTATTCTATCAAATCGCCATTGGCTTCAAGCACGACCTCCAGACGACTTCGGAATCTCTTGCAACTCTTCTGGATGGTCTCCTGCGACCCAACACATAATAAACTAGGTATTTGCTGTATGAGGAGTTAGGTGGCCAAATGTAAGGGGTGATGTGGTCATAGAAATAGTCTAACAGCTATGACTGCTTGTGTGGCCTGTTGTAGAGTCCTGTTGCAGCAACCCTTTTGGCCCAGGACAGCACTACCTTCTTAAGGCACTTCATATAAGCCTCCGTGTTGAGTCTGGGGCCCTTCACCAACAAATTCGCGAGTTCTTTTCTTATCAAAACTATCAGAGAGAGTTTTCCTTCGTAATCATCATTAGACTCACCCAACCCTTTCCAAATGTTCTCGGATTGACAT
>OZ038506.1:7383412-7385912 GCA_964036315.1 Acanthosepion esculentum
TTTTAAATTTAAGGACTTCCATAAATGTGACAATCATCCTAACTGAAAAGTCTATATATATTACGGAGGATGTTAAGTGACATATTTCATTGTCTAATAAATGAAAGTGAGTAATTGTTTTTTGATTTTTTTATGTATTTGAAAAATTGCTATATTTATGGGGAAAGACCACTCAATAAGCAGTATGTATATGTGTGTGTGTCTGCCTGCTTGGATAAGACAGCTTTACGCGATGAATAAGCGTTATATTATAACATTCTCTCTCTCTCTTTCTCTCTCTCTGTTTTGTTTTTTGGGGGTCGGTGGGGAGAGGGTAGATTTTAAATAATCGGGTGAAAAACATGAAAGTTGGCAACAAACATTATATAAATAGTCTTGCACTTGTCTATAAAAGACCTCAATTCCAAGGTCTTGAGATCAAAAATCTTCTCTTTTTTTAAAAAATTAAATAAATATACAATAAAACAACCATTGGCACAGGGGAACGTGTTTATGGCGCCCCATGGAAGTTAAGATGCCGAAATATGAAGGCAATATATATATATATATATATATATATATATATATATATATATATATATATATATATATATATATATATATTATGCTCTACAGTGTGTCGAGCACTCTCGATTATAAATCTGACTGTTCTTCCTTTTTATTTTGATATATATATAAACACACACACACACATATATATATAATATATATATATATATATATATATATATATATATATATATATATATATATATATGTATGAAATACAAAGGCATGTTTCTTAATTCTTAATATTATTTAATTAACTTTATTTGCAGCTGAGGTTATTATTAGCAGTAAAAACATTTAAATATTTATTAGTAAAAACAAAATGCTCAAAAATCATTTAAAAAAATATCTGAACCGGCAGAATCCGACATTTTGAAAAATGATTTGAGTTGAAAAAAGGAAATTGTGATTCCATCTCTCACAGGTCCCTTCGCGCACTCCCCTCCTCTCCCCCTCCTCCCTCTCTCTCCCCCCTCTCTCTTTCTCTCTCTCTCTTTCGTTTCAGTGTTTATAAGAAATGCCAAACTTGGTCAGTACCGAAATAACTGACAGCTTGGTAATAACAGATGCCGTGGATGTGCGGGTGGTGCAATGGCTTACGGATCGAAATGTTTAATCGGAGAGCCGAGTTCCAACTCCAGTCGGGTTAATTATATTTATTACCATGCAAATACCCTTGGTAAGCGTATCAATCCGTTCTTCTCACCCCGCTTCGGTTTAATCAGTAGAACATGGATCAGTAGACCATTGATAGTTCCACAAAATTCTTACAATCTAAGACTATTTTCTGGTATTAAGTATCCTGCAAAAGGTTGATAACCAGGGTTACAAACTCATGTCCATACTACTGAATATGTTAGCTCTATCACAGATATTGATGAGCACTTTCAACTATGTACCGTGCATAATACCTATCTATATATATATATATATATATATATGTATAATCACGCTGTCCGAAAATAGTTATTATTCAAAACATATATATATATATATATATATATATATATATATATACAATTTTATATATATTATATATGCGTGGTATTCATTGCAAAGTGCTCAATTTCAGTGATAAACCTAAAACATTTAGTTGAATTGACGTGAGTTGTTTGACCTTGAAACAAACATTTGTCGGACAATCGCAGAGAGCGTGAAACCCAGGGTCACAAACTCACATCAATCCAACTAAACATATATACATATACATACATACATACATATATATATATATATATATATATATATATATACATATATATATATATATATATACATATATATATATATATATATATATATATATATATACATATATATATATATATATATACATATATATATATATATATATATATATACATATATATATATATATATATATATATATATATATATATATATATATATATATATATATATATATACGGAACCGTCATATAGCCTTCTATGAAAATTTCTCGGACATTCGGGCCGGAAAATGTTGTTTAATACTGTTTATTATAAACAGAGCATTTACTTAAATATTTCTATCTATAAAAAGAATGTTAAATATAAAAATGTCTTTATATATATATATATATATATATATATATATAGTTCTAGTATTTGGTTTGATGATAGCTTTCATGAAATAAAGAATATTACCTATGATATTTTAATTGTTTGATATTCATTAATATATATATATATATATATAGTTCTAGTATTTGGTTTGCTGATAGCTTTCATGAAATAAAGATTATTACCTATGATATTTTAAGTGTTTGATAATCAATAATTAATAAGTTTGCTCTGTCTCGGACATGGAGCTCTCCTTGGATCTTTATCCTCTTGGAAATTCCATACGGATTAGCATTTTAGTTGATCCTATAGATATGTATGTATACACACTCATGTCAACACCCAGCGGTGAAAGTCTGCATCAGGCTTACCCCAAACTTCAGGCCAT
>OZ038506.1:7393412-7395912 GCA_964036315.1 Acanthosepion esculentum
GTGCGTATTCATATATACATATGTGTCTGTGTGTGTGTGCTTGTGCGTATTCATGCATATATATATATGTATATATACTCATATATATATATATATATATATATATATATAAATATATGTATACACACACAAATATATATATGTGTTTGTATATATATACATACATACATACGTTTGTATATATATACATACATACGTAGATATATATATATATATATATATATATATATATATACTCACATATATATATATATATATAAATATATGTATACACACACAAATATATATATGTGTTTGTATATATATATACATACATACGTTTGTATATATATACATCTATACGTAGACATATTTATATATATATATATATATATATATATATATATGTGTGTGTGTGTGTGTGTGTGTGTGTGTGTGTGTGCGTGTGCGTGTGTGTGTGTGCAGGTATGCAGAAAAATAGGAAAGAACACTTTAGGTAAATAATCCGGAGTTCTTTAGTATTTTTGTTTTTATTTTTAAAAAGACAGTGCTCCATACAGAAGTAGAGCTTATATTATAATATTTTTTTTTAAATGTGATAAGCGAGAGCCGAGACCCTTAATATAATTTTTGAAATTAAGTTGAATTAAGGTGTCTCGTCTCTCGCTTTTGAAACATGAGAACTCTTACGTAGCGAAGGAATCATATTTTTTTTAAATATTATAATATATATATATATATATATATATATATATATATATGTACGTAGCTATGGATATAAATCTCCTCATTCATAATCTTATATTATTAATGAATCAATTACATTTGTTTACGATAATTTTTTTGAATTTTTAATCGCAATTATATTTATTATTTAAATATTAATTAAAAACATTCAGACTAAAGAACGTGAGAATAAAGTTTAAAAAGAAAAGTATTTGATGTTCAAATGACCTTTGTTTTAAAATGATAAAAAGGCAAAACAAAAAAATCAGTCTCTCTACAAAGATATAAACTTACTATTTACTTTTATTTTCTTGTCAAAGTTAATTACCACACCAGTTGCTGTTCATTCTCGATTTTATTCTTGCTTACGAAAGTGTTTAATTCTATGTAATTAATGTTACTGTTTACCTTTCGGTGCATTACTTTTCTTTAACAATCGATATTTGTAAACATTTCTTAATACTTGGTGTAGATATGAAACACATTTGATAAGCAGTAGGAAAAATATTCTAAGTAGATTTTGTTTGGAATTCTTTTGATAATCATTTCTTCCGTGCGATTACATTTCGAACTTTTTTTTATTAATAAGTATGTATTTTATTCGTCGGCTCACGTCGTAACAGAATGTGGCACAAGGCCGACTTTAATGTGGGATTTCGGAAATCGTTCAAAAATTTCTTCAAGCACTCGGCACTTCCCCCCTATTAGGCGCCAAGTAATGACTCCTATCCGAAAATGTGATACTCCTGATTGTTTCAAACAATATGAGTAAAACTTAAAACACATTTTATTTTCTTTCCTTCATTTATTTTACATTTTTCACACACAGAGGCTTATGGTCATATCACGTTGAAACACCGGATCACAGAAGTTAAGCAACGTCGAACCTGGTCAGCATCCAGATGGGTGACCCTTTAAGAATAACAGATGTTGTTAGTTTCGATGTGCTCTTAGTGTAATAAATAATGGCTCGGAATGGTTAATCGGAAAGCTGAGTTCCAATTCCAGTTGGGTTCGTTAAGAAAAGTAGGGTCACTCTATCGTGCCAGACGGTATTTTTCTCGTCAGAGGCCATCTTGCACATTTACAAATCTACCTTTCTTCTGTGCATTGAAAACTGTTGCCATATCTGGTTTGGTGCTTCTGCTTTTCAAATCAAGGTTATTGACAAAATCCAAAGAAGGATCTGCAATGTAATCTGTCCTGACCTGGCATCTCGACCTCAGTCACTTTCCCACCGACGTGACGTGTCTACCCTCTGTCTTTTCTACAAATATTTTCATGGATACTACTATGACGGGCTTTTTTCATCTTGTGCCCGGACTACTTGAGTTTAAGCGTGCCATTAGATTATTATCTAGGTCCCACCCTTTTACTGTTAAATTAGGTAAAATGTAACCGCCAGCTCTACTCTAACGGATTCTTTTCCCGCACTTCCTGCCTGCGGAGCTCCTTTCCGTTTCCTTGCTTCCCTGATAACTACAATCATCAAAAATTTAAATGCAACGTCAATCGCCATCTTCTATCTTCTTGAAACACGTTCATCTTTTTATCCTTTCCTCGGAACCTTTTCTTATACCCAGTCTTTTCTCTCTCCTTCACCCTCTGTAACCCCCTGCGTACTAGTGGCATACCTGCCTTGCTTGGGGTGAAATGATTAAAAAAATATTCATTTACGCAAATATCCTAGGGAAAGGTATGAATTCACCTCTTCTCTCCCCAGCTATGGGTTAATTAGTAAGACTTGTATCACTAAATCTTTATTATCTGAAATCAATAAAAAAAATCTTACAAT
>OZ038506.1:7400912-7415912 GCA_964036315.1 Acanthosepion esculentum
AAGTCTTATGGAAGGTATATATGTTCAAGAGCTTATGTAATCCCCAAATAAACACGAGTACACAAATACACAAATGTGACTTCATCCAGCCATAGTATAAGCTAACATGACTAGCAAATTTCAAATGTTCAATTTGTTTTATTTAAATAATTCCACTATAAATTTGTTACCTTTTAATGGGTGCATTTCATATTAATAAAATAAAAGTTTTCCGATTATTATTATATAAATGTATTTACCTTTTTTATTTTCTGTCATATTTCTGAGATTTATGTACATTAAGGACACATGGCACAGTGGATAAAGTTAGATCCAGTGACAGGACCCAAAGAGTGTGAGTTCAATACCCGGTTAAGGCAGTGGAGAACTTGGATAGGGGAATTAACAGGAGATAACTGATAACTGACATCCATTAGATATGGCACGTGGAACTAGAACAGTCTACCCCAGTGATCGAAATAAAGGGTTCAGTTCGACATTCCAACCACCTGAAGAAGGCCCGAGCGTACAACGACCGAAACGTTGTAATAAATATGGCGACAAAGATGAGGACAATAGTTCGAATAATGTAAATAATGTCATATTAGTGGTCTGCCAAATTTAAAATTATACATTTAGTGGTCCATGAAGTTCAAAAGGTTGCCGACCGCTGATATAAACGAATCTCTTGATGTAAAATCGTGTTTTGATGTGCTGTGTCTCTTCAGGGCGAACATGGCTCTCCACATCTTCTTAACAATATTTTTTTTGTTTTTCATTATCTCTTCTCATCCCTGTTCTGTCATCCAATTCTAAAATCTGGTTTGGTAGTTTTCTCTATTTCTGTCGCTTCCTTTTGCCTGCAATATGTCATGTAAGTGTCAAATTCTCCCAGTCTTCTTTCCTCATTATGTGTTCCAAACATTTCAACTGCTTATTTCAGATTCTGTCATTTTTGCTTCCTGTTTCCTTAACACTTTCACATCTCTCATCATTTTTTATGCATGCCCCATCCATAGTATTCTCAGCATCCTTGGTAAGACGATAAACTACGTCCAGCAGCAAGGCCTCCGATCAGGAGGTTTTGAGGAGCGTGGAACCACCTCTTAATTGCTGGTGTTCCCAGGCCCGCCCTGACCCGGGGTGGTAGCACATGTTAGGGTCCCAGCTATGGGCAAATAGTTAACCCCGAAACTGGGGTCAAAACACTGTGAAAGTGTAAAAATAGGTTTTAATACCAAAAATACTTTGTAAAAAAAATTATTACCAGCAATACATTTTTGAAAAAAAAAAATTACCAACAATATCTTTTTAAAAAATAAATATTACTAGCAATACATTTTTGAAGGAAAAATATTACCAGAAATAGATTTTTGACAAAACAAAATATTACCAGCAATAAAAATGTTGTCGGCATTAAATAACCAATGGAGGTTGATATACCGTAAAACAAACTAAACCCAACCAAACCAGAATCCTTCTGTAGAACCAGTTTTCTATTGTGTTAAATCTTTTCATTTGCAGGAAACTGACCAGCATTCACTGCCACATAAGGAGAATCGATATTACATGACGATTCATCACTGTTTTATTTGTTTCTAACGAAATTTTCCTGTTGCTTAATACTTTGTTTAGGTTTTGGAAGGCATCTTTGGATATACCAATGCGGCTTCGGATTTCGGTGTCACATTTTCTATCGTCTGTTAAAAATACTTTCTAGACTAATTTCTGTACTAGTTTAGTTTTGACGTTTTTAATTTGTAGCTCGTATTTTGGGCTGTTCCTCTTGGTAAATAACTTTGAAGCATCCTGAGATAAGGAAAATGTGTAAAACCCAAGTTTGAGACGAGAGTCTGTTATACCCTTAATCACAAGCTCACTCGGAGCAGTCTTCTGCTGAACCGTTTCAATTTAGCCCAAATCCGTAAACCCGGGTTTCGATTTCATTTTTTAGCAAGAACAAAACAAAAACCAAGATTGAGCAGAAAGATAGAGAAATCTCCTGACCAGCGACTGGAGAAACTGTTCAAGGATTTGACGCCTACCTCGGTGATTACGTGATCGCCTGGACAGCTCCGCGAAAAGGTTGGAAGAAATCTGAAAACGAATCGAATCTATCCGAAGAACAATATTACTAAAGTCAACGAAGGAGTGGACGAGTGTATTGGATTGACTTGATGTCACCTTGATTCCACAATGAGATCAACCAGATAATAAGGGTCTTAATGCTCCAGAGGAAGTGTAAAGATTTTAGAAATAACAGAATCTGGCTATGGAGTTGAAGAAGCGATGCAACATGACTGTTAAAGTAATTCCTGGAGTAATAGGCTCAGTTGGTACACCACCTAGGAACCTGAAAAAGAACTTAGCGAAAATCTGAATTGAGGCCAAGATCGTCGACTTCTAGAAAACTAGCATCATTTTACTCTGAAGGGATTGTGCAAAAAGTTATTGAATTGTGAAGAATCCTGTTGAAACCGTACCTCAAGTACAGAATTTCCATAAACTAGGTCAATAATAATAATAATAATAATAATAATAATAATAATAATAATAATAATCGGAGCTCTGGGCCTCGTGGAAAAAGGAATGGGCAATTTTACTAACAGTGTCCGAGATAACATCAACATACAAGTTGCCCCAAAAATCACCCTACTAGGAACATCCCATATACTAAGAAAACTGCTATCAATTACATGACAATTCTCCTATAGGGTCTAAGGACCATAGTTTGGGGCCAGATCTACAGGATAAAAAGCAGGAAACATAACATAATAATAATAATAATAATAATAATAATAATAATAATAATAATAATCTCTAAGCTGTGGATAGGAGCTGAAATAGGATCATCATCACGTGACCGAAACATCTAAAAGTATGATAGGATATAAAATCAAATAATATTAATAAACTATCAAAATATAAGGATCTTGAAATGGAGATCTCAAAAAATGTGGCACATAAAGACATCAATAATTTCGGCTGTAGTTGGGCTCCTAGGTTTGATTGAAAAGAAAAGTCCTGATTGACTCATTGAAAGGATCCCTAGTAACCCATACCTAAAAAAAAATATAAAAACTTGTTCTCACAAGTTCAGCCCACACCGTAAAAAGGATTTATCAATGTAAAATGTGTTTGATCTTAGTGGGGTTTTTTTTTTTTAATGTTTGCAAAAATGTTCTGTGGAAAATGTCATGATGCTATTTTTAGCCTTAGGTCTCTGGTTGGGACCCGGAAGAAAATGAGTGTCCACCAGAAATCAAAGGAAACAACGACAACAATAACAATAATAATAATAAAATTGTACTCATAAGGACAACCCACACTTTACGAAGGACCTTATCTATTTAAAATGTGTGTGATCTTACTTTTCTTCCTCAAAAACTACTCAGTGGAAAATGTCACGATGCCATTTCTGACCTTAGGTCTCTGGGCGGGACCGGAAAGAAATGAGAACACATCAGAAATCAAAGGAAATAATAATAATAATTATAATTATAATAATAATAATAATAATAATAATAATCGCCGAGACATCATAAGGTGATCCCCCAGTTATCACAATCAGAGACCACAAAAACAGAAAGTGCTTTCCTATTGACATGGCATTTCCTGAAGACTGCAATGTAGCTTTAAAGATCTTCAAAAAACTGCCAAAATACAAGAATCTTGAAGTAGAAATCTAAAAAATGATGGTGACAAAGATGAGGACAATAGTCCGAATAATGTAAATAGTGTACATAATACCTCATCTCAGAAATATAGACAGATACTGAAAGGCCGAAACGTTGTAATAAATATGGCGACAAAGATGAGGACAATAGTCCGAATAATGTAAATAGTGAACATAATACCTCATCTCAGAAATATAGACAGATACTGAAGGGCCGAAACGTTGTAATGAATATGGCGACAAAGATGAGGACAATAGTCCGAATAATGTAAATAGTGAACATAATACCTCATCTCAGAAATATAGACAGATACTGAAGGGCCGAAACGTTGTAATGAATATGGCGACAAAGATGAGGACAATAGTCCGAATAATGTAAATAGTGAACATAATACCTCATCTCAGAAATATAGACAGATACTGAAGGGCCGAAACGTTGTAATGAATATGGCGACAAAGATGAGGATAATAGTCCGAATAATGTAAATAATGTACATAATACCTCGTCTCAGAAATATAGACAAATATTAAAAATTGTAGTGTGTAGAATTTCTCATCTGTTAAGGAGAATATTATCAATGTAAATAATCTATAAACACTTGGTGCATTAAGTGTTACTTAACATCAGAATTTGTGCAAACAGAATGTATCTATGTCCTGCCTTGTTTTACCCTTTGTCGTGAGCAAAGACACGGTAAGGAATTGTAACAGAAATGAAAGCAAATGAAGAAACTAATAATAATAATAAGAAGAAAAGAATATATAGTGAGCGCCCATCTGCAGTGGTGCCTATGTAGGAGGTACGACGAGAAATGCTACCACCACAAGCCAGAGAAAGTTATCGAAGATGACCAAGTCAAGAAGGATGCTGTGTATACCATGGACTGAACATGTGAGATACGACGAAGTTTCAGAGAAAATGGAAACAAAAAGGACGGTAATTAACATCAGGAAGAAACAGTTGAAATTTCTAGGTCACATAACGAGGAAAGACGGCTTGGAAAATGTTATACTCACAGGACAGGCTGAAGGGAACAGGGACAGAGGAAAACATTTAAATAGATGACGGAACAGGATTTAGGAGTCAAACAGAAAAGTCAAAAATTATTAAAAGCTACAACGGACAGAAAATCATGGAGAGCTATGACACAATACATAGAACAAGAAGGTTGAATAAATGAATGGCAGAACAGGGTTTGGGAGAGACAACAAACAGACAAACGTTATGAAGAGCTACAAAGGACAGGAAATTGTGGAGAGCCAAAAGTCAATAGAAAACGTTCTCAGGGTAAGTGAAAACGATGTTAAAATTTTACAAATTTCTGATCTACTGTAGAAATTTATTTCCAGGAAATTACGCAAATTAATTTTAATTGTTGTTAACTTCATAAAAATATATTTTAAATTTATTTTTTTCCTTTTAAAAACATTATTGGTGGGGCGCGCTCAGTACCTATGACCCAAGGGACTTGCAAAATCACAATGAGGCTTTGTCAATACGTGAATAATAATAAAATCAAAATAAGACCCAGATTTGAACCAAGGAACGTTGTGATTACAATAAAACTGCAATGGAATTCGTCTGTTCCTTAAAAGCTTTATTTATTAAAGTGATTAAAATATAAAAGGAAGAAATTCATTTGAATATGGGAATGATTTTTACAATGCCAATTATTGAAATGAAATTATTATGTCGTATTAGTTTCTTTACGCTCAGTGGATCCAGTGTTCACTTCTTCAGTTTAACGTGACAATCTTTTCCCTCATCACAAATCTTTTTCACCATCTCCGTCGCCTTCGTCATGATTTTTCGCTTTGGTCCTGACATGGCACGACGGTATTAATCACTTATCCACCGCCATAATGTAGCTTCCGTGGGCCTTTGCTTCAAATACAGAGTGTCCATACATATATATATATATGTATATATATATATATATATATATATATATATATATATATATACACACACACACACACATATATATATATATATATATATATATATATATATGTGTGTGTGTGTGTGTGTGTGTATGTATATATATACAGGGTGTCCATAAAGTACGTGTGCGCTTTAAAAAATTAATAATTTTATTTGTATTTGCGATAGAAATAATTTGTAAAAAGGATTAGAAAGAAGTAAATCTATATTTTTTATGGTTTTATTGAAATTATATTTAAGTTTCCACATGTCCTCCACCATTAGCAATACAAAGAGTAATACGATTTTGCAGTTCACGGAAAACATTTGCCAACTGATTTACAGTAATGCCTGAAATCACATTAGTTATTTTAGCTATACTTAAAACTAGGTACATTAAACTTTATAACATTTTTTACAGATTATTTCTATTGCAAATACAAAGAAAGTTATAAATTTTTTAAAGTGCACACGAACTTTATATGTATTATTATGGAAATTGTTCTGATGAGATCATCACTTTGGTAGTTCGACTTTATGAACTTAAACGCAGTACTAGATTGTCAGTTCGGTCTCATCATTTTACTGTTGAAATTGTTAGATGCAACCGTAAGTTCTATGCTAACAGTTCTATCTCTCGTCCTTCTCGCCCGTCAAATCCACTTTCTGGCTTCTTCCTTTCCTATCAACTACGATCTACAAAAATTTGCATGCAACATCAATCGTCATTTTCTGCCTCCTTGAGCTATTTTCTTTTTGTTGTCCTTTCTTGTCTCGTCTTGGGTTAGACGTTAAACTACATCCGCGTCCTGGGTAAGATGATAAACTACGTCCAACAGCAAGGCCTCTGATCAGGAGGTTTTGAGGAGCGTGGAACCACCTCTTAATTGCTGGTGTCCCCAGGTACACCCTGACCCGGTGTGGTAGCACCTGTTAGGGTCCCAGCTATGGGAAAATAGTTAACTATTACCAGCAATGCTTTTTTTTTAATTATTACCAGCAATACAATTTTGACGGAAAAATATTTCCAGAAACAGATTTTTGTCAAAACAAAATATTACCAGCAATAAAAAGTTTTGTCGGCATTAAATAACTCATTGAGGTTGATATGCCATAGAACAAAATAAACCAAATAAATAAACCCTTTCTTGTCGATAACATTTTCTCAAATTACTTCACTCTATTCATCATCAGTAACTCCTTGCATCTTCGTGGCGTTATTGCCTTGTTCATTCTTTGAGTGCTACACTCAGTTGAAACAGAGGACTAATAATAATGATTAAGAGACAGCACCCTCCACAGTATCCTGGCTGTTTTCAGTAATGCTGTTCCTCTGATATCCAGTTCTGCCAGCCTATTCTCTAAGTTATATGCGATCGCTCCCAGTGTTCCGATAACAACTGGCACGACTAACAGAAAAAAATATGGAAATATCTAATTTTGTAACGTTTAGAATAATTGACGTCTTAAACCAGATTATGAAGTTAAAATGTTCTACAACAGAATATGGAACAAAAAGTAAATCAATAAACACTATAAGGCAATTCAAACCATTGAACCGAACAAAAAAATGGCAATCGTAAGATATATGCGGGTATCTAGGCGGTATATAGAGTTATATTGGTCATGTACAAAAATAGAAAAGGGATTTTTTTAATATTTATCGGTTACTCCGCCTGATCTTTCTTAATTGCTAATAGGCTATTCCGTTGTTAAGGTACTAAATATGAAATGCCAATATGAAAATTTGCCACAGGCTACAGTAAGAATGTAATATTTCATCTATAAGTGTTGAGAATAAATTGCTAATATAATCATATATATATATATATATATATATATATATATATATATATATATATGAGATAAATGATAATGAACAGACTGAAATAATGCTGTAACCTAGAAAGGGTTACTGAATGAGGAATAACCAAAACGGATGTTGGAAATGAACATCTTTATAATATCAACAAAATACAATACTCGCTGGCGGCGTGAATTAGGTAAACCACAGCTAGTGGTGGACTACTTGGACAGCATATTAACCCCACTTACAATAGTGTCCAACCTATTCATGAGGATTGGGACATACCCATTACTGTTCATAGGTATTGTATATAACAGATAGATAGATAGATAGATAGATAGATAGATAGATAGATAGATAGATAGATAGATAGATAGATAAGGAAAATAATAGATAGATAGATAGATAGATAGGGAAAATAACATAGATAAGTAAAATAATAGATAGATAGATAGATAGATAGGGAAAATAACTTAGATAAGGAAAATAATAGATAGATAGATAGATAGATAGACTGTGAGTTCGTGTTCCAATGTTTACATATATTTTCATCCCTAAATTCCTATCCTAATGATGAAGAATTTCTTCGACACACAAATATTTATAATAATCTTCTCCCCTGTCAATGCACTTAATTTGTCAATGCTTAAACATAAATCAATCATTATACAGTGAAAATTTCAAATAAAAATAACAGCTTATTCACCGCGTTAGCCTCAGACGTTATTGATCCCCACGGCTCTCTGTCGGCAGGTGCGCATATAACTTTTTACATATGAGCTTGTGAAAACCTATTTTCACTTGTGTATCCGTGTGTGTTTCTGCAGAGGTGTGGCCAAAAAGTCTTTGAGTGGATTTTATAATAGATATGCACCCAACTATCCCTTATGAACAGCCCGCACGCGCGCGTGTGTGCAACAGAAGCAATGAAGCACTAATCTGAATTGTTTAATATCCTTAATTGCATCCATTGTTCTGCATCAGTAAACCCCGAGAATTTAAACCCTTTATCCTTTCCTCCGTACCCCCGCCCGACTTCCAAATCCTAAACCAAAAATCACTTGAATAAAAAATCCTATTTTTGCATCAAGGTTTCTTCATTTATACCGAAGGCAAATAGAAGTTTTTTTGTTTTTTTTTTTGTCGGAGAATTGAAATGGCACTTACATTCAGTGATTAAAAAAAATGGTAGTTTATGTTGATATATTTAGCAGCTGTTTTTAAGTGAAGATAACGCGAAAAAGGTTTAGACGCTTAGTGATTGGACAATAAAAAACAAACGAGTTCATTTACTTTTGCACAAATTGAAATGAAGAAGCTATCAACACACCTATTCTCCCAGGTACGACTTAAATAGAAGAGCTAATTGAACTCTGAAATAGGAGAAAGAAAATTCTCAATTCAAAATCATGATATATGCGTGCGTGTTTTTATATATATATATATATATATATATATATATATATATATATATATATATATATATATATGTTTATATAAAACTTACTTTAATTTTAACTTACAAAAAAAGGTAAAGGTTTCTTTTGAAATTTCCTTAATAAATCATTTTTATCACAAGTTATCTACCATCGCCTGAAGAAGTATCATCTTAGTACTGAAACATGAAAGTTTTTGTGTAGCGATGTAAAATATATTTATTGTAATTTACTATAATATATATATATATATATATATATATATATATATATATATATATATATATATATATATATATATATATATATATATGTTGTATGTAGCTAGTGTAAAATTATCAGAAACAGTCTTATAATGAGCGTATTCACCTTCGTATACTTGTACCCCAGCATCATTGTGTTGGCGGGTTGCTGTCTTATTAAATAATAATAAAAGTAATTATTTACGCTTGTTTCTTTGTTCAGAACTTCAGTCTAAACTAGAGAGATCTATATGACATTTACAAGTGTATTCTATTCTGATTCGAACCTTAGACCTCGAGGCAAGTGACATATTCACTGTGCCATCATTCGGCACTGTAAATATTTAGCTACAACGCACAGATACTACACTGATCCAAAAACGCCGACCCATACGCAAATAATGCCGTCGTTTCAAATTTTTAATAATAATAATAATGTGAGTTTTAGAATATTGAAGAAACTTGCTGTCACTTGATCTCCAGTAAAGTAACTGTATATCTTCACTCTCCTTAAAGTCCTTTCGACCGTCGCAATCATTCAACACGTGTTGGTGTCAATTTCACGCCTCCAGCAATCATCAGACTTTATGACATGAAAATGACAGTCACCATACTCTGTTGATCCCTATGTCCATATTATTTATTATCTTCAGTCACTCTTTCTGTACTCTCCGTTTATAAATATAGCAAATTTTAAACTATATATATATATATATATATATATATATATATATATATATATATAATTATTTATTTAAATATTATACCATAAATATGTTATAAAATCACTACAAAAATAGCCATTTTGTTTCAACACTTCTGGTGTCTTATCAAGTGATGATGTTGAATGTAGAATAAAGGGTTTTAAAAGTTTCAAATTAATTAACGATCTTTCGCTAGGGGTAAACGCTGTTACATAAGCTAGAATGACCAATCAAAATACAAGTATATGGTAATTCAAAAAATTTGACAACGAAGCAAGGTTATCATAGATATTAAAAGATTTATAAAATTTTAAATTAAAATTAAAAGTAAAAAATTACCTATTTAGAAATCTAAATCAAATCTCTATTAAGTTTAAAATTGTAGAATTACCGAGGAGAAAAAAATATAAAAAAATAAAAAATCCATATGCTATTTAATTTATTTTTTTTCATTGAAATTATGTTTAAAAGGATGTTGATAGCTCCAGACAAAAATGTATACATTTTTTACAGTTTAACTTCAACATGGTGGCCACCTCTCACGTAAAATGTATATATATATATATATATATATATATATATATATATATATATAATGCATAGATATTACTGTCATTTTTTATGGGTACTGTCATTATGACAAGCAAATATTAAAAGACAGGAATAAAAATTATTCAGTCGCATCTTTGAAGAATTTAGAAATCATAATAAATCATACACTGCTATGCCAGCTGCTAAGAAAGTCGGTTCACGCGAGACAATTTTCCTTTCCAGAATCTATCTTACATATCTATACGTCTACCATTCGTCCATGCTTAGAATATTGCTGTCATATATGGTCCACTTCCCCTGCTATTTACCTTGAGGTCCTTAATAAAATCCAAAGAAGAATCAGCAATATTATTGGTCCTGATCTGACGGCTCGGCTTCAGTCACTTTCCCACAGCCGTAAGGTTGCCACCCTGTGCCTTTTCTATAAATACTTTCATGGTAATTGTTCTGGTGGGCTCTTCGCTATGGAACCTAAACTTTTTTAATTTAAGCGCAGTACTAAACCGGTGTCGAGATCTCATCAACTGATGGTTGAGCTGGCTAGATGTAGCCGTAAGTTCTATGCTAAAAGTTTCTTTTCTCGCATTTTCGCTTGTGGAACTCCCTTCCGGCTCCATGCTTTCCAGACAACTTTAATCTGCAAAGATTTAAATGCAGTGTCAATCACTATCTGATGTCCTCTTGACTCGTTTCTCTTCCTGTTCATTATTAATGTTCTTGTTTCTAATTGTTCCCCATCCTGTAACCCCTTGTGTCCTAGTGTTCTACATATCTATAAGTCTACCATTTGTCCATGTTTAGAATATTGCTGCCTCATATGGTCCGGTGCCCTAGCTATTTACCTTGAGCTCCTTGATAAAAGAATCGGCAATATCATTGATCCTCACCTGGTGGCTTAATAATAATAATAATAATAATAACTGGTATGGACACCACCCAGATCCGGCTACGGTGATGGGACCTGTAACAATTTCATGAGATTACACAATACACACGGACAGAACAATCAAAGCCAAACGCCCAGTCATTGTTATTAGAGACAGCAAACAAAAACATTGCCTCCTTATTTATATTGCAGTCCCTGCAGACTGCAATGAATCTTTGAAGATCTTCAAAAAGCTATCAAAATACAAAAAACTTGAAATCGAAATCTCAAAAATGTGGTACATGGGAACATCAACAATCCCTGTTGAAGTTGAGCCCTCGGATTGATTGGAAAAGATTCCAATAAACTCATTGAAGGGATTCTTGGTAGCCCATGCCTTTAAAGAAATACAAAAAATTGTTTTCACGAGTATAGCCCACACATTACGAAGGGCTTTATGCAAAATATGTTGTTGTTTTTTTTTAATTGCTCAGGGGGGAAAGTCATGATGCCATTTCTGACCTTAGGTCTCTGGTCGGGACCCGGAAAGAAATGAGTACATACCAGAAATCAAAGGAAATGAAATAATAATAATAATAATAATAATAATAATAATAATAATAATAATAATCATAATAATAATAATAATAATAATTAGTATTTAGAAAAAGTGAACATCTTTTCAAGAATCGTTCAACATTGCTAAAATCAGCTGTAATACTAAAAATAGTGTTCCAGCATTGACTTGACTTACTGTCAGTTAAAATCAAATATTATACAAATACTAGCAGCCATACCCAACTCTGGTCGATCAGAAAAAGCGTTCAAATAGAATGGAGCAAAAACAGCATCATGTTTAGATGTAACAGAGTTTATTTTCTTCAAAGTACTTTCACTAAAAACATTTTGAATTAATTAATTACTGATATAACAGAAGTGGTCTGTATTTATTCAGTCAAACTTAACCGAGGACATGAAGGGGTAAAACAGGCAACAGGAAGACCCACTACAGAGCAGAATTATTTTGGAGTTTTTCAAATTCAATTTCTCAGTGTGCTACCACGGATGTAAAAGAGGATACATTTATAAAGCAATTGTTAAGTTTGAGGAAAATTGGTTGAAAGATCAACGAAAAATAAGAAAAGAAAACAGTAAAATTCGCCATTTTCCCCTATTTACGCGGCTTTTCACTATATGGGTGGACACAGTTACCAAGTTAAATGTCTGTTAAACAATCAACTTATTGTTGACTACAATTGAATGAACTTTGTATTAGATTGCTTGAAAATTGAAGGAGTTTTTAGTTTAAAATTTGTGTTGAAATCGATTTTTCGTTTTTCGCGGTTTTTCGCTAAACGCAGCAGCGTAGAAATAAAAAAAATGAGGTATTGTTGAGCTCGTCATGATGTAAGTAACCTACATAACGAGTTTGAACGAAATCGGAGGAAAAAAGTTGAATTTATCGATATTTGATCGGCTTTATCGATTATTGATTTTTTTATTGATTTTTTACGCTAAGAACCTATCTCTTACATTATACAATGTATTTGCCAATTTTTGTCAAAATCAGTTGGATGGATCTCGAGTGAAAAGGTATCACACAGACAGACGGACAGACACACAGACATCCTCTGTTTTATATATATATATATATATATATATATATATATATATATATACAGTGCTGTTCAGTAAAAGTGACTCACCTGATTTTTTTACTTAAAATTTTTAATCTTACTAATATAAAGACCCCCTTCCCGACCACCAAGTAAAAAAGTTTACTCACCATAAGGTATTCTATTGATAATTATAATTTTGGATATAAATGAGATTTAGGGAAAAACTCTGTGCAAAAAAGTGACTCACCTATTTCCTGCAACTAGTAATCAATAGAAACATAACCGAACAGCTTTAAATAAAGAAAATAAAGGTATAATTTATTTATGATTATTAATATAGTTCGAAATATTTAATAATCTATGGGTCCTCCTTTATTTTGAATAACCTTTTCAACCCTTTTTGCCATTGACTTGATTAGGTTCTGGCAAATCTCATCTCCAAGCATTGAATTCCATTCGGATATGAAATTCACAATCAAATCCTCTTTCTTGCTCAACTGCTTTCTCGAGAGCCTGTACTTTATAATGCTCCATAGGTTTTCTATGGGGGTTGAGGTCAGGAGATTGGGGCGGCCATGTCATAACATTCACCTGCTTCTCATTAAAGTATTCCTTCATCAATTTTGATTTGTGACAGGGAGCATTATCCTGCATAAAAATGAGCTTGGTGGGGTCGATTTGCACCCTTTCAGCAGAAGGGAGCAGACAAGACTCTAAAATTCTCTTGTACTGCTCGCTTCTGAGGGTCTTTTCAATAGGTTTTAAGAAACCAGTTCCATGAAAAGAAAAGCATCCCCAGAACATTATACTGAACGGATGCTTGACAGTACTTACTGCTAAATTCAAAGAGCTTTCAAAGCTTCTTCTTCGGATTTTAGATCGCTTATCCTTTGAATTTAGCTCAACTTTCGTTTCATCGGAGAAGAGAACATTTAATAAAAAAAATCAGGCGAGTCACTTTTATCGAACAGCACTGTAGGTTGATAACATTACATATTATCGTGAAATAAAGTTTTAATAAAACTTAAATTCGCACTGATGTAATAAATAAATATGAGATTACAGTCAATGCGTTTCGTGTAATTCATTAGCCAAGATTGGATTACGTTTTGAAAGAACAGGGCTGCTAAATGGTCAATTCAACCTTCTCTGCCTTTTGGGAACAACTTTTTAAAAGGAGAACACTAACTAATCAATTCAAAATTTAACAACGTGCTACTTTTAAATGTGTCCCACTTCGCTTACTAGTAAGACCAACCAGGTAACCTTGGTATCAGCCATTGTTATGTACATAGATATTTAAGAGTAATCACAAATAATAAGAAAAAAAAACGGCTAGCTTGGTATCGGATATCGATCAGGTTTGTATAGAATTTCAATAAGAGACATATCGATACGTCAACACATTTTTTCAAACAGCTTAAAGTGAAAGCTAAAACACAGAAGTAGAAACTTAGCTTTATTTTCACACACCACCCCCAGGTGTTTTGAACAGGAGCTGAGATTCATCACTTGTTTTCTGTTTAGGATTGGGTTTCCGGTTCGTTCTAAAGACTGCTTCAACCCTATAACCCTAACGTCACTGTCTGGACTCTGAAATTTTATTCGCTAATTAAATCCTGATCTCTTCAAGTCTTTCTGTCCCGTTGTCTTACCCTTACGGTAATACAACTCCACGGTAACCCTCTACCTTGATTAGCTCTTGGGCCTTGTACTGTGTAAAACAAAACACACACTAAAATATATATTTCGAAAGAATTAGTGGATTTATTTTTAATCCGATATTTTTATTACTATATAATACATGCACACACACACACACACAGGTAGATAGATAGATAGATAGATAGATAGATAGATAGATAGATAGATAGATATTGATATATATATATATATTATAAGAGATTATAACAAAAACGTTGAAATCGCTACAATATCTTTGTCTTCTTTTGATATATATATATATATATATATATATATATATATATATATATATATATATTTGTGTATTTAGGCAGCAATCCTTCTTTTAAGCACATTTCATTAAAAACGACTGACAAGGTGCTTTTATTTAGTTTTTTATATAATTTCTCGTGCGATCTAATAAAGTTTTTCTTTTCAGAGGATAAATTATATAAAAATTGTCCGAATGTTCTTTTTATCCGAGCGCTTTCGGCTATACATTTAGCCATTTTC
>OZ038506.1:7423412-7428412 GCA_964036315.1 Acanthosepion esculentum
TTTGGACATATATATATATATATATATATATATATATATATATATATATATATATATATATATATAAAGGTTAGTGGTCAGAGGTGAATCAGATCAAGGTACAGTAGTGTTAACAATTGCCCAATACACGTGAGGAAAAACATAAGTAAAAAAAAAAATAACATGTAGTTCTTTTAAGTTTAAAAATCAGGAGGTCAATTAAAATAAGCGACCACGGTGTGTGTTTGTGTGTGTGTGTGAAGTATGGACAGACTCAAATTTAAGGCCGACCTACCTACACACACACACACACACACACACACACACACACACACACACACACACACACACACACACACACATATATATATATATATATATATATATATATACAGATATACATATATAGATAGATAATATCAGTGGTTAATATACACACACATATATATATATATTTAAAATATATACACATACATACATATATATATAAAAAATTCCAAGAGGATAGAATCCAGGTAGAACTCAATGTCCAGAACAGAGTAAGATATTATATATATATATATATATATATATATATATATATATATATATATATATATATATATATATATATATATATATATATATATATATATATATATAAGGATGTGGCAACTAAGGCGAGTTGGGAGCCCTATTTCGATACTTATATATAACTCATGGACAGACTCATATTTTGGAGCTACCCACACACACACACACACACACACACACACACACACACACACACACACACACACACACATATACATATATATATAAGAATTAATGGATTAATATTTATTACATCAAACGTTATTTTTGGTGAATACCTGTGTTTTAAATATTCAGTTCGCATTTTTTTAAACGTCCGCCGGACTGCCTACTAGAAAAAAAATCAAAGAAAGCGTGCTCTTCAACAGGGTTCGAACCTGCTTTCCCATTTGCAGATCTCACTCGGCCACAGAGAGCGTCAAGCCCAGAAGAGTTCTTTTTTCAGAAGTTACGTTTTTAAAGAATGCTTATCCCTTCCTTATGTATGCTGATTTTCTAGGCGTAGCTTAGATGTGACACAAGGCCATAAATATGGAGCACCCAGTACAGACTCAACTCACGATTTAGTCGTGACTAATCTAGCAAAATAAGCTTGTTAACCATTACAGGTCCCCCCACACGTTATGAGTGCCGAATTAATGGGCTTTATCTATAATCGAATATTTCATACAGATTTTAAAGTTATATTTTTTGGTTGTTTTTGTTTAACGGCCTATCAACACCTATATGGGTTATTTGATGCCTAAATCTAAATACAAAAATTCAAAATCTGTAATTAATGCAACATTCTTTCCCGATTAAATTATGACTACTTAGATGCATTTTTTAAAACAGATAATCTTAGAAAATCAAACGAGGATTAAAAACTTGTTTCTCTTTACAAGAAATGGTATTATCACTTAAATTTTTTGCTATAAAAATATATTGTTGGTAATTCTTTTAATAAAAATGTATTACTTGGCATTTTTACTATGCTTTCCTAAGGTTCTTCTTGTAGCATAACTACGGACGATAATGTCCCCCATTCACATAAATACAGTAGTAAATACTGTATGTTGGGTCTGGAGCTGGAGATTGGTCTCCAGCTGTGCTGGTCAATCTCTCTGCTTCCGGGCAGAGAGGATCCGTAGACGAGGTTATGTCGATGTGCGGAGTCTCGTCTCGGGGAAACAGCTACCCGACCCCGTTTACGGCGTCTACAGGGAATTTTTGGCCGAGCCTGTTGGCTCGGATACCCAACATTAAATTCGGCCTTGGGCGACATCTGACCGCGTGGGGTGGTTGGTAGATATTCTGCAGTTGGAGATTCGTTGTGGAATTCACTTTACTGACTTCTAGCAGTTGACTACTTCTACGCGCCGCTGGCGAATCTTATATGTGTTGTTCTTGTCCTAAGTATTATCGTTCATTACCAACCTTCGTTTGATTGTTCTATTCAGTAACCTTCCCTAGGGTATAACAGTTTTCATTTTACTTTGTGGTTCACTATTTTCCCATAGCTGGGATCCTAACAGGTACTACCATCCCGAGTCAGGGTGAACCTGGAAACAACAGCAATTAATAGGTGTTTCCACACTTCTCAAAAACACCAATCTCCCGATCAAAGAGCTTGCTGCCGGATGAAGTTTATCGTCATACCCAGGATGGAACGCTATATTTAGCAGATATTTTCGTAGACATACTTTTTTTTTTCTTTCTGTGTTTGTTTCCTGTTTCTTCGTGAGTAAGCGATCTAAAACACGCCGAGCTATACAGTGGTTTCCCCTATGAGGGAACGCAACAGTCGAACCTGACCAGAAGGCAAAAATCTATGCATTAGGACTCTCGAATGCACAGGCCGGTAGACGTAAATTTACACTGCATGAAAAAAAATAGGGACGCTTACACAAACAGGCGTATAAAGTTTAAAGTAATTTATACACAACCACCCACCTCCAAACATATACGCACGCGCGCGCGCGCACACACACACACACACACACACACACACACACACACACACATATATATATATATTCATATATATTCGGGCTTTGTTTGATCAGGATGTCCTACGTGGCCGAGTTGTTCTAAGGCACGTCAGATTTAATGACGGTTTCCCCTAGGCGATCCAGGTTCGAATCCTGCCGGAAGACACATATTTTTCTAACAAGATTTCTCGAAGCCGGTAGATTGTAAATAAATATATGTGTGTGTGTGTGTGTGCGTGTGTATGTGTGCGTGTGTGCTACGCTATAGGATGTATGCAGATTTGACCCCCCCCCACCAAGTTTTCCTGCAATTGTGAATAAAAGAGTGAATTTGTATTCTTGGCTTCAACCTATAACAATCATATTAAGATGAACTGAATCATTTGCCTTCTACTGATTCATTTTCTACGGTTTAGCAACCCTTTGCAGGTTATTTAAGGCCACAAAATATTTCTACATTGTAAGAATTAAGATTTATTTTTAATTTTTGCAAATAATAAGGACAATTCTTACTAATTAACCCATAGCGGGGTTTCGTAAGTGTATTTGCGCATAAGGAACACATCTGGAACTCAACACTCTGATTAACGATTCCGAGACGTTATCCATTGCACCACCCGCACATCCAAACAACACAACACTTGGTACTCCCAAGAGGTCACTCATTTAGGTAATGATCAATTTTTTTATGTGGAAAAATTCTATAAGTCTTCTTGGAGAAAATAAGTGAAAGCGAAGAAAAAATACTGTTGAATAACTGAACTGAAGAAAAAGTATTCGAGAGATCTTGGTAGATTCTAAAAAGATTTCTCAAATATTCAGGATTGTAGACAAATATAAATATACAAGGTGTCCATAAAGTTCGTGTGCACTTTAAAAAATTTATAACTTTATTTGTATTTGCGATAGAAATAATCTGTAAAAAATGTTATAAAATTTAATGTACCTAGTTTTTAGTATAGCTAAAATAACTAATGTGATTTCAGGCATTACTGTAAATCAGTTGGCAAATGTTTTCCGTGAACTGCAAAATCGTATTACCATTTGTATTGCTAATGATGGAGGACATATGAAAACTTAAATAAAATTTCAATAAAACCTTAAAAAATATAGATTTACTTTGTTCTAATCCTTTTTACAGGGTGTCCATAAAGTTCTTGTGTACTTTAAAAAAATTATAACTTTATTTGTATTTGCGATAGAAATAATCTGTAAAAGATGTTATAAAGTTTAATGTATCTAGTTTTAAGTATAGTTATTGAGTAATTCTTTACCACAAAGTTTGCAAAAATATATAGATATGTAAAAAAAATATTTTCTTTTTTCCAAAATCAATTTGATCCATGGCGTCAACTGAGGAAAAAGTCAACTGTGTCCTTCGGTTGGCTGGACTGAAATCTACTATTGCTGGACAAAGAAAGTTTAGCATTGAATACAATAAAGAACCACCTCATAGGAACACTATTGCTAAATGGATGAAAAAATTTAAAGGCACAGGCTCCGTCCATGATAAGCCACGGTCTGAAAGGCCATGTATCAGCGACGAACGTGTTGCATCCAAAGAAAAATGATGGAGGACATGTGGAAACTTCAATAAAATTTCAATAAAACCTCTAAAAATATAGATTTACTTCTTTCTAATCCTTTTTACAAATTATTTCTATCGCAGATACAAATAAAGTTATAATTTTTTTCAAGTGCACACGAACTTTATGGACGCCCTGTATATAGTGTTTTATAAATAAACGAAACGTCTACTAAAATACGAGTATCAATTATACATATATAATAACTAGGAACACGGCCAGAATATGCTGACGATGTTTAGAAAAAAACATTGGTATGACTCTAGATACATACATGGAAAAAATCTATTCATTCAGGTAAAAGTAAAAATAAAATCATCCTTGACAATCGTTAAAAGGATAGCTGAAAACGTTTGGATATACAAAACATTCGGACAATTTCTAGATAAATTATGTCCAGAAAAGAAGAAAATTATAAGATCACAAGAAAAATTAAATAGAAAACTTAACTTCAGTATGTTGTCAGTGATTTTTGACGAAACTTGTATAAAAGAGGGATTGCTGCCCAAATACGCAATTATATATATATATATATATAATTATTTATTCGAAAATTATAACATAAATATGTTACAAAATCGCTACAAAAATAGCCATTTTGTTTCAACACTTTTGGTGATTTATCAAGTGATCACTTGATATGACAGCAGAAGTGTTGAAACAAAATGGCTATTTTTGTAGTGATTTTATAACATATTTATGTTATAATTTTTGAATAAGTAATTATATTTGCTCTACTCTGTATTGAGCACTCTTAAAAGAATAGCATTTTTGTGTTATTGGAATTTATTCCGTATACACCAATCCTGTGCTTATATATATATATATATATATATATATATATATATATATATATATATATATATTTAAATAAAAACAGACCATTTTAAGG
>OZ038506.1:7448412-7450912 GCA_964036315.1 Acanthosepion esculentum
GATAGATAGATTCTAACAGAATATGATAGATAATACTAGACTTAGATAGATAGATAGGAACAGATTGATATATATATATATATATATATATATATATATATAGAGAGAGAGAGAGAGAGAGATAGATAGATAGATAGATAGATAGATAGATAGATAGATAGATAGATAGAAACAGACCGATAGATAGGTATAGATGGGTATGGATATGTGTTCCTATGTGTGTAGATAGCTAGCTAGATAGTTAGGCAAAGTACTGAGATAGATAGATAGATAGATAGATAGATAGATAGATAGATAGATAGATAGATAGATAGATAGATAGATCAAATATTCCAGCAGAAAATGGTAATCTGCATGAATTGTTGAAGTTCATATCTTGGACAATACAAAAACGAAAAGAAACCTCGCGATATAAACATTAACATTTAAGAAACAGTTTAAATAACCTGTGGACTAATGACAATGACTCATCTCTGAAATGAAGATAATATTTATCAAATCATTTAGGATGGTGTGTCTTCATGCGTGTGTCTCTGCCGTACTCTGCGTCTTTTAAATATATTTTTAACAGAAAGCGGCTTTCCTTGATGGCCATCGCCGATCCGACGTTTGGGGGTGGGGCTCCACAAGCAGCGACCTCCTTCACATCCATTAAGTCAGTCCCCCTCCTCTCTCTGATTCCTATGACTCTTCTCGTCCCCTTATTGCTTCTTGCCTCTCTTGAGAAAAGCGCCAGGCTCAATGTTTTCTCGCAATATTACACACACCCTTCATTAGAAGATAATATACACGTCCTTTCATAATCACTCTATCACTTGAGTGATTAAACTCTCGTAACACTGTCTTCCATCATCTCACCTTCTCTCTCACTCTCTCACACTCTCTCTCTCTCTGTGTACACACGCAAACACACACACACACCAAGTCACACAGACACACACACACACACACACAAACACACACTTACACATATATATTTTTGACAGAGAGCGTATCTTTAATAACATTTCTCGAATATTCAGGTCGGTAGATGAAATAAATAAATAAATATACTGTTTAATAAATAAATCCTGGGTCAAATATGAGTATTCACTAAAAATAAATATTTAAAATGATGAATATATATATATATATATATATATATATATATATATATATATATATATATATATATATATATAAATACATATATATATATATATATATATATATATATATATATATATATATATATATATATATATATATATGTTCGGCTCTCGTTTTTGAAACATGAGAACTCTTATGTAGCGAAGGAATCATATCTTTTTTTACATAATTATAAATTAAGCTCTACTTCTGTATAGAGCACTGTTTTTTAAAAATAAAAATACTAAAGAACTCCGGATTATTTACCTGACGTGTTCTTTCCTATTTTTCTACATATTTGCACGCACACACGCACACACACACACACACATACATACATATATATATATATATATACATATATATATATATATATATATATATATATATATATATATATATATATATATATATATATATATATATATATATAATGAAAATCCGCTAATTATTCTAATTCTGTTTCTATGTTATTTTTATAGATACAAATATTTTAATAGATACAAATATTTTAATAGATACAAATATTTTAATGATCTGTTTACAATAAACCATAATGGGAAAATATTGTTAATAATGTTTATTATAAACAAAGCATTTACTTAAATATATAAAATAAAAATAACGTATGAACAGAATATACATACACATACACATATATACATATATATATATATATATATATATATATATATATATATATATATATAAATATATATATATATAACATATATATATATTTAACATATACATATGTGTGTGTGTGCGTGTGTGTGAAGATATCAGAAAAAATATACCAGTAAAAGGACAATGTGAATAAAGACAAAACAAAAACTTATTTCAGCCGATCTTAGGTGCATTTGCCTTGATAAAGTCCCTCAGAGAACAAAAAGCACCGACCAAGATAAGTTTTCCTTTCGTCTTTATTCATAGATAGATAGATAGATAGATAGATAACGAACAGTCTGAGACAGACAGATAGATAGATAGATAGATAGATAGATAGATAGATAGATAGATAGATAGATAAAGAGCTATGGAATAATGTATAGCAGAATATATGTATATAAATCGTGTGTAATTATAAAAATGGACTCTGGGGTCAACAGTGACTGGGGACAGTCAGTTTCACACATAAATGTAATCTTCAGGCCATCGGTATATATATATATATATATATATATATATATATATATATATATATATATATATATATATATATAATTTATATTTCTACAATATTTATCATTTATATTTCTACAATATTTATCAAGGTTTTTAACGTAACATTCATATATATATATATATATATATATATATATATATATATATATATATATATATATATATATATATATATATATATATATAT
>OZ038506.1:7455912-7480912 GCA_964036315.1 Acanthosepion esculentum
GATCAAATCTTTATAATTCCAACTTGAAATGAAAGTCTCTTTTGGAAAAAAATTCCGTTCGCTATCCGAGAGTGGAATGAATCCAAATTTGAGATTTAAACTGAACATTATCAATGTGTTCAATTTTCAAATCTATAATCGAAAAAAGGAATTTATAGACAGAAGAAAAGTAATTGGCTTTGTACATGACTCTTGTAAAATATCGACTGCATTTCTGGTTTTAATGGCATTGCTGTCATAATTTTCTTTTCATTAATTTCGTTTTTGTGTCTATCCATAGCGACTCTGTGATAGACGGATATGCAAAATATCTATCTATCTATCTATCTATCTATCTATCTATCTATCCTAATCTTTGGTATCTATCTATCTATCTATTCTAATCTGTTGGTATCTGTCTATCTATCTATTCTAATCTGTTGGTATCTATCTATCTATATATATATATATATATATATATATATATATATATATATATATATATATATATATATATATATATATATATCCTAATCTGTTGGTAGCTATCTATTTATCTTAATCTGTTGGTATCTATCTATATCTATCTATTCTAATCTGTTGGTATCTATCTATCTATCTATCTATTCTAATCTGTTAGTATCTATCTATATATCCTAATCTGTTGGTATCTATCTATCTATCTATCTATCTATCTATCTTACTCTGTTGGTATCTATCTATCTATCTATCTATCTATCTATCCTAATCTGTTGGTATCTATCTATCTATCTATCTATCTATCTATCTATCTATCTTAATCTGTTGGTATCTATCTATCTATCTATCTATCTATCCTAATCTGTTGGTATCTATCTATTTATCTATCTATCTATCTGGCTATCTTCAGTTCATTTATCTATATATGTATCTGATTATACACATACACACGTATCTATATACTTACATATATATATATATACATATATATATATATATATATATATATATATATATATATATATTGTGTATTTAGGCAGCAATCCCTCATTTATGCATGTTTCATTAAAGACGACAGAAAAGGTAATGCTATTAAGCTTTTTATTTAATTTTCCTCGTCTTCGAACAAGTGTTTTCTTTTCTGGACAGAGAGTGTGAAACTGTTTAAATGTTTGGCTGTATTTTTAGCCATTATCAAGGATGATTTTATTTTTGCTTTTTTTGCTGGGAGTATGGATTGTGTGTACCTTTCTAGAGTTATAGGGATGTTTAATTTTCCGAATACGGTCAGCACATTGTGGCCGTGTTCTTACTTAATATTAATGATTATTGGCCTTTTCTTTTTTATTATTAAGGCTTCCATTATTTTTAATATTTTTTAGATGTGAATGAGGTTATTATGTTTGTATTTGCTACTATTATGTTTCGGGTGAAGTCTGTTAAATTTGTGTGTGTGTTAAATTGGATTCTAATAGAGCTGTGGTCCGATAGATGCAACGTGAGCCGTCTGGATAGACATGTAGTAGTGTGACCCATGTAATTATTTATGAGCTCGCTTTGATCAGAAACACAATTCCTTAAGGGCCATTTGAATTTATAGATAATGTTCGTTCGTTGTAATTTTGATTTTATTGCTGTGTTTTTTGTTTTTTTTAGTATAAGGTTCGCTGTTTTAAACTTTTTGTAGCAGGTGATTAATTTGATTATTTTGTTCGGGTCAATTGGGGTAGTGTATTTCTTTATGTTATTTCTAAGTGAAGATTCATCTTGTTTGTAACTGACGTTCATTTGCCTTCTGTAGGAAATATTTATGTTATTTTTGACTTTCTGTTCACTAGCATTGTCATTTACTTTGGGAAGAAATAGTTTAATTTGGTGGTCGATGAGGTGGTTAGGAAAACCGTTGTTAACTAGTGTCTGTTTTGCATTGTTGAGTTCTTTAAGGAGAGAGGGTCAATTCTGGTGTGCTCTTTTTAGGAAGTTTTATTTTTTTATTACTGCTAATTTGTATTTGAGTGGGCATTCTCTCTTAAGGTTAAGGTGGCAAGAGTTTCTGTTCGTGTTTTTTTTATACAATGTGGTGGTAAAAGTGTTGTTACTATATTCTACGAGAACATCTAAGAATGGGAGTTTATTTTTTTGACTAAGTTCGTAGGTATCATTAACGACAGAGTTATTTTCAAATGTGGTCTTGGGGGTATCAGTTTCTTTTGTGTTATTCGCTAAAATAAAAATATCATCTACGTAGCGGACATATATTTTAAGTTTATAGACCTGTTGAAATGTCATGTTTGCTACATGGGACATATAATAATTGGAGAAGCACGAGCCAAGCAGATTTCCCATACTGACACCATTAGTTTGGGTGTAAATGTTGCCATTATGATCATCGATTGGGACATTGGTTGCGCATGCGTGGAGTAATTTTTTGAGTATAAATGGTTTGATGGATGACGGAGGGATAGAATTATTTGTATACACAGAATTGAGGACAATGCCAATGGTTTGATCGACCAGGACGTTTGTGAATAAATTCTCGACGTTAAGTGACGCTATGATAGCTTGGTTTGGTTTTGTACTTTTAAAAATTTCAAGACGTATGGGGTAATATATATATATATATATATATATATATATATATATATATATATATATGTATTAAGCAATATACATAATATCTTACATTAATGTAAGGTATAATGTATATTGCTTAATATATATATATATATATATATATATATATATATAGAGAGAGAGAGAGAGAGAGAAAGAGAGCGAGAGAGGGAGAGAAAGATAATACACATATATAATAAATAGGTCTATTACTTTACATTGAGTACTGTTTTTTTCTTATACTATAGAGCAGAGGTTCTCAACCAGGGGTAAATTTACCCCTAGGGTGTAAAAAATTATATTGTCGGGAGTAAATAATTGAAGTACCTGATAATTTAAAAAATAATTCATCAATGCTTTATGATGGCTATGAATTTTTTGTATGGGAGTAGGGGGTAAATGGAGAAATACATAAAGCCGAGGGGGGGCGGCAAAGATGGAGGAAAGGTTGAGAATGGCTGAAGTAATTTATATATATTTGTATACGGTCGCTCGCTCGTATACCAACGCATATTTATCCATTTGGTTACACACACACACACACACACACACACACACACACACACACACACACACACACATATATATATATATATATATATAATAAAATAGGCAGCATATATTTACATTACAAAGAGTCAAAAGGTATGATTGACACTTTGTAATATATATATATATATATATATATATATATATATATATATATATATATATACTAACACAGACAAACAAATCGACAAGTCAATAGGTATCATATGTGTCTATGTAATTATATGTGTATATCATCATATCATCTCAAGCAAGGCGCAAGAGGGTTACTGGGAGTGAAAGTGAGTGGGAAGTCTTTATTAAGGAGAAAGGACAATTAAAGAAAAGGATTCACGTACCTTAGGTTTGACACAACGTCATACATACACACACGCACACACACACACATATCACATATAATCACACCTATATACAAGGTGCAATGGGTAAATTGTCGCCATTTCATTTTTTTTATTTCGCGCATGCGTGTTGTCTGTTTTTGATTTTGTCGATTGCACAGTACAGTAGGGTCAGTTGGGCACTCTCTGTGAGAAAAAGAGCACCATGACGCAATTCACTCTGACAAAAATTTGGAAACGGTATGCTGTACTGCTTGGCATTCGCCCCGGAAGTCCCAACACGAACATTTCAGTGTGTCTGGCTGTCAAGAGCAGAGGATTCAGCAAGAGTTCAATGAGTGTAATGCTGATTATGAAGGTGTTTGGAGTTCCCACAAATTCACAGACCAACATCAAGTACCTTGAGGAAGTAGTGCAACCCCGGTTCAAGAGGCTGGCTGTTGAAAGACCCTATGGCTATCAACGGGACTCTGAACCATGCCACGCAAGCAAGATAACCCAGTCAAAGCTGTCAGACAATTTCTACAACCACATCACCCTGTATATCTGGCCACCTAACTCCCCAGACTGCAACCCCCTTGATTATTATGAGTGGGTCGCAGTTGAGCGAGAGACCAACAAAACACTTTGTACCATCAAAGATGAACTAAAAGCAAGGATTATGGCAGCATTCACCATCTTAAACAAGGGGACCGCCCAGAAGGATTTCAGGAGATTCTAATGGTGGTCACGAAGATGTTTGAAGTGATCACTAATGATGGCAAATTTATGGCACCACTCATCTTCCCACGGGGCCTCAGACTAAACACAGAGGACTACATCAGGTGCCTTGAGCAGGTAATGCTACCCTAGGTCAAGGTGGCGGCTGATGGAAGACCCTATATCTGTCAATACCTTGTAACACCAAAAATGAACAAAAAGCAAGGATTATGGCGGCAATCACCAATATAAACATGGAGACCGTCCAGGAGAGATGCAGGAGTTTTCGAAGTTGTCTGAAGCCCGTGGTTGAAGACAATGGCGATTTTATTGAATAAATTTACTCTTTAGTATTTCAAGATATATTTTGTGCAATTTTGTTATATATATCTGCAAAAATGAGATGTCAATGTTATTTGCATTTTTGTGTCATTTAGACATTTTATTCATCGCAACCTGTAGATCTATCAAAATGAGTTGTCAGTGTTATTTTCATTTTTGCGTCATTTAGACAATTTATCCATCGCACCGTGTATATCTGTTTCACGCTTTTGCGACCGTCAGACTCTGACGATCATAAATAGCGTGAAACCCAGGGTTACAAACTCACATCAATACAACTAAATATTGTTATTAATATATATATATATATATATATATATATATATAATATTATAATATCTTTATTATAATATTTTACATCGCCACACGAAAATTTCCCTGTTTCGGAACTTACAAATTGTCCCTCATCAGGTGATGTTAGATAAATTATGATGAAAATGATTTACTTGGGAAATCAGAAAATTGGTTAATCAAGACATACCCACAAATGTGGTTTTTTTAATTTTGGGATTTTTATTTTCCCCACTCCTTTTTAACTCTCAAATGAGCCACTGATTTTTTTTCTAATTTCCTAAGTAAATTATTTTCATCATAATTTATCTGACATCACCTGATGAGGGACAATTTGAAAGTTCCGAAACATGGAAATGTTTGTGTTTTGAAAAATGAAAACGTTTTATAAAACATACATACAACAAACTATTTCTTATTTTAACAGTTAAAATATTTAATCCTTGAAAATGGCTAAATGTATAGCCGAAAGCGCTCGGATAAAAAGAACGTTCGGGCAGTTTTTATATAATTTATCCGAAAAGATAAGAAATTGTATAAAAAACTAAATAAAAGCACCTTGTCGGTCGTATTCAATGAAATATATATATATATATATATATATATATATATATATATATGTGTGTGTGTGTGTGTGTGTGTGTGTGTGTGTGTGTGTGTGTGTGTGTGTGTGTGGTATATAATGACAATTGGGAAAATCTTAGATTTTGCCGACGCGATTCGTCTTCCGACTTTTTCAAGGCAAAAATGAAATCGAAATATCTCTGTTAACCAGAAAAAAGCCTTGGACAGAAGCGTCTATCTTTTTAAATTTGGATTTTTAATGTAACTATAACAACAGAGATATTTCGATTTCATTTTTGCCTTGAAAAAGTCGGAAGACAAAACGCGTCGGCAAAATCTAAGATTTTTCCAGTTGTCATTTTATACCAATCTGTCTTGTCCACAGAAATGATCTGGGAATTTAACTATATATATATATATATATATATATATATATATATATATATATATATATATATATATATATATATATATATATATAGTTTAAGAAAAACTAGGTAATCCGTATGGGTAGACCCAAGGAGGATAAAATCCAGAGAGCTCAATGTAAATCAGAATGGAACCTTAAAGTGGTCTGTAAAAATATGGAACCTTAAAGTGGTCTGTTTTTATTTAATATATATATATATATATATATATATATATATATATATATGAATTCTTTCTTCTTCGTTGTTTGTTCCAGGTATAGATTTTTAAGCCTGTTTTTAAATGCAGTAGTAAGATTAAGTTGCGCCAATCTTGCCAGTAGGAATTTTCTGTTTACCTTGAAAATCAACATTCTAAGCTCTATTGGGGGTGAGAAAAAAACGTAACGCCTTCAGCAGTGAGATCCTAAACAAAATGCGAAAAGGCGAGAAGAGAGAGAGAGAGAGGCGGGGGGAGACATGCTCACACACGCAGAAGCAGACACGCACGCTCGCACACACGTACACAGACACATACGCACACATTATGTTTAGTGAGAGAAGGAGAGAGTTCTTAAGCGAAACGATTGATCAAGACGAAACTAAAATTAATTTAAACTCGCTTAGTTAACGTATAAATAAATAAATCAAATAGCAAAAGGGCTGAAAAGACCATCAATCTATCTATCTATCTATCTATCTATCTATCTCACCCCCTCTCTCTCTCTCTATATATATATATATATATATATATATAATATGGAGAAAACAACTGAAAAGTTGCAAATTTAAAAAAATTGAATGTTTTTTTGTGAAAGTATTTATTTATATTTTTTTTATATATATATATTTGATATTTCAAATTTCTGATGAAAGATCGGGGCAGATCTGAAATATCAAATATATATATATATATCAAGAAAGTATATGTGGCTTCTCATTATGCTATATATATATATACATATATATATGTGTGTGTGTGAGTGTGTTGTGTGTGTATGTGTGTCTGTTTGTGTGTGTAGAGTGAGTGAGAGAAAGAACACATTTTTTTTGTTGTTTTACACCGTGGCCACCATTTTGAAAATGGCATCGAAGTACGTGAAACAGAATGTTAATTGCTAATTAATTAAAAAAATCTTTCTATGGATGCCTTGAAAACACTTTTAATGGTATTTACAATAGAATTCTAATTGTACATCTCAGAAAAGTAGAACACACATCACGGATAGATAGATAGATAGATAGATAGATAGATAGATAGATAGATAGATAGATAGATAGATAGATAGATAGATAATGAACTGAGATAGATAGATAGATAGATAGATAGATAGATAGATAGATAGATAGATAGATAGATAATGAACTGAGATAGATAGATAGATAGATAGATAGATAGATAGATAGATAGATAGATAGATAATGAACTGAGATAGATAGATAGATAGATAGATAGATAGATAGATAGATAGATAATGAACTGAGATAGATAGATAGATAGATAGATAATGAACTGAGATAGATAGATAGATAGATAGATAGATAGATAGATAGATAGATAATGAACTGAGATAGATAGATAGATAGATAGATAATGAACTGAGATAGATAGATAGATAGATAGATAGATAGATAGATAGATAGATAGATAATGAACTGAGATAGATAGATAGATAGATAGATAGATAGATAGATAGATAATGAACTGAGATAGATGAGAATGAATGGAGTACAATTGCAATCGTTTACTCGCCAGTTATTTAAATTCGCTTGATGAAATGCGGTGACAAACATGGAAACACTGATATATATATATGTATATATATATATATATATATATATATATATATATATATATAGAGAGAGAGAGAGAGAGAGAGAGAGATCGTCATATATATATATATATATATATATATATATATATATATATATATATATATATAAAACGTTCTTTCTCTCTCTCTCTGTTTCTCTCTCTCTGATATATATATATATATATATATATATATATATATATATATATATATATATATATATATATATCACCTATTTCGTTCTTCAGCATGCAACATTTAATTTTCAAATTTTCCGTGACCTTTGACAGGAAATATCAAATGTCTGTGTGTATAGATATATATTGGTTACATCGGATCATATATATTTATATATACATATATATTAAAGATGAATCACAAGTTACTGTGATTAAACTCCGTCACAGTGCTTTTTCAGTGTTTATTGAAATTTGCTGCGGAAATGGACAATTATACATATATATATATATATATATATATATATATATATATATATATATATATATATATATATATATATAAATGTGTGTGTGTGTGTGTACACGTGTGTGTGTGTGTACACGTGTGTGTGTGTGTACACGTGTGTGTGTGTACACGTGTGTGTTTGTGCAATATGCCTCTACCGGCTTCAACAATTCATTTTAAATAACTCTTTTTTATTATCTCGATTGTGCAAATTCTACGTGAAAGGAAATAGTCAACAAAATCTCAAACAATTACATGGTTTGCAGTTTTTTGCTCAAAATATATAGCCTAATTCCTAATAGATCTGATTCGTATGCCAAAAAAATAAATAAATAAATGTTATTACAAAATTTAAAAACAAAACCATTCGCTACGTATATTTAAAAGGCGACTAATTTGAAACCCACAAAAAAGAATTGTAAAATTCTAAAATAAGAAAAAAAAATGTCGAGATTAAAAGAAACATACAGAAAACTTTGTGATTATAAAACAAAAACAAAACAAGATACGGCATTAATTACTTCATTCCTTATGCATTCGCTATTAAGAAAGGATTTCAATTTAAAACTCAGTTGATAATAAAGGAACAAGAAATGATTAGACAATTGTGATAAGTCACAAGTCATCAACAACCTATATCTTTTTCGTCGTTTCTATCTATCTATCTATCTATCTATCTATCTATACCATTCTGTTCATATCTATTTATCTATCTATCTATCTATCTATCTATCTCTGTTTCTATCTATCTATCTATACCATTCTGTTCATATCTATCTATCTATCTATCTATCCATCTATCTATCTATCCATCTATCTATCTATCTATCTATCTATCTATCTATCTATCTATCTCTGTTTCTATCTATCTATCTATCTATCTATCTATCTATCTATACCATTCTGTTCATATCTATCTATCTATCTATCTATCTAACTATATCTGTTTCTATCTATCTATCTA
This sequence comes from Acanthosepion esculentum, assembly GCA_964036315.1. Taxonomy (NCBI): domain Eukaryota; kingdom Metazoa; phylum Mollusca; class Cephalopoda; order Sepiida; family Sepiidae; genus Acanthosepion; species Acanthosepion esculentum. Next base: position 7,464,917 of record OZ038506.1, read on the forward strand.
TCTCTGTTTCTATCTATCTATCTATCTATCTATCTATCTATCTATCTATCCAATTCTGACGTATGTGCCTATCTATCTATACATACATACATAATATTCAACGACTCGGCGTTTCATGCAATCCTCAGGTGTGTAGAATCTCCACACCTGAAGATTGCATTAAGTGCATGAAATTCCCAGTTCTGTTATCGTCGTTGGATATTATGTATATTCACTAATAAATATATATATATATGTATATATATATATATATATATATATATATATATATGTGTGTGTGTGTGTGTGTGTGTCTTTATGACTGATATTTTCAACTGAATTCAGAGTATTTGCAAGACTAAGATTTACTTGTATGTGACTTCTTTTTTTTTGAGACATTTGAGAACGTGATGCACATTTATGTAACGATGAGAACTTTGGCAATTATATTAATACAGTGTAACCCGGATATAAGAGAGACCCGGATATAAGATAGATTGTGTTAATAAAACAAAATAGAACAAACCCGGATATAAGATAAACCCGGATATAAGAGACTTCTTCTCCGGTCCCGACAACTATCTTATATCCGGGATACACTGTATTTGCAAATTTCCAGGTCCGTCTTTCAATGTTTGTTGCCACTTAAGAAAGCAAAGCGGAATCGATTCAAAACGTTTTTATCAATATAAAATGAACAACAAACAATTAAAATTTCAATCGTCTAAATTGACAATTCATTTTCGAAAATTGTTTAATGGCATTTGTTTTTCGAAAGTGATATTATTTAGTCAGCTGTTCTTGTAAATTATTTCGCTAGTGGGTTCTAACCTTAACTTTTCCCATAAATATAGCACATTTTGAGACTATATTCCTTCATATATATATATATATACATATATATATATATATATATATATATATATATATGAAGAAATATATGTATATATATAGGATAGGAGCAAAAGTTTTTCACCAAAGTTGATTAATGTTACCTTCAGCATTCCGAGTCCGGGCTTTCGTAGACGGATCTGTCCTTCCACTCTTCAGGGGTTTCAGCAATGAACGGTTTTTATCGATATAGATTCAGGGGATACGAAACAAAAGTAAAATAAACTTTCTCCGGTGAAACGTGCCGTTGATAAAAAAATTAACATTTTGTCTCATAATCTTCGGTAGGGTTTTCGACATAGCTAGGGTTATGTGCATGATTTCATTAAGCTTGTCACGATTGTTGTTATTTGTGGGGTTTTGTATTTATGTTATATATATATATATATATATATATATATATATATATATATATATATATATATATATATGTATATATATATGTATGTATTTCGATCCCGGCTGTAAAACAACGAAACAATCTGCCTGTGGATGAAAATATATAATATATGAAATATATATATATATATATATATATATATATATACATACATAATGTCTGTGTGTGTTAGGCACTAGCTGACAGGCATAATACACACTGTTTAAAATGAAAATTTGAGCCTCTATTTCAAATACGAGTAACCACTATATCAACGTTTGTAGTAATAAAAATATTCAGATTTAAAATAAATGCACTAATTCTTTAATATATATATATATATATATGTATATATATATATATATATATATATATATATATATATATATATATATATATATATATATATATATGTATAAAATAATAATAATCATAATAATAATAATAATAATAATAATAATAATAATAATAAGTAAAACACTCCTTAAAACTTCATTTCGGTTATAAATTATTTCATGAATATATTTATTTAAATGTTCATCTTTTTCATCTGGAAGTTTTTTTTTAGATATATTTAAATGTTTTTAGAATGTATTTTTATTTAAATAAATATATTCATGAAATAAACTAATGTATTTTTAAAGATTGCCTTTACATGCATATGTATATATATATATATATATATATATATATATATATATATATATATATATATATATATATGTAAGCAAATGTGTGGATGTAGATCCGACGGTATGATGAAAATGTGGAAAAGACAAAGCAAAATCCGAATATGTGAGTTTACTGTTTTTATTATGTTTTTGTTTTTGTTATTCTGTCGACGTCAGACGTTTCGGTCAAATAGACCTTCTTCAGGACATGGTTAATGGAGACATATTTATATTAGATTTAAGTTAGATGAAGAGACGATATATAGAGGACTAGTCAGAAACAGAAAAACTGAAATTCTAAAGTCAGAGTATTCTTTCTTGGAGTCGGAATAACAAAAACAAAAACAAAATAAAAAAGCAGTAAACTCACATATTCGGATTTTGCTTTGTCTTTTCCACATTTTCATCATATATATATATATATATATATATATATATATATATATATATATATATATATCCTTACTCTGTCCTGGACATCGAGTTCTACCTGGATCATATCCTCTTGGAATTATTTTTATACATATATGTATGTGTATATATAATTGCATATGTATGTGTATATTCACCACTAATATTGTCTATATATATATATATATATATATATATATATATATATATATGCTTGTGTGTATACGCATTTCAAATGTTTTGCCATTACTTTCGTGTATCTGTATATACGTGTGTGAGTATGTTTTTTTTTTAATATTTTGCATGTTCGTATTTATGAAGTAGAAAAACGAACATTTTACTTTCTAAATATTATTTTGATAGTAATTTTATAATGATAAATTTTAATTAATGATTATAACAAGTAAGTCTATACATTTTTTTGAAGACACACACGCACAGACATTTTATAATTTTAAAATAATTTTTAATTTTATATATCCGGGCACATTCTATATACCGCTAGTTATACCAGGTCATTGAGTGGGCTATGAGTTCGATCCGCGTCTTTATACTTTTTAGGGTCGCCTAAGGATGTGCCAGACAAAATTATATTTATAGAATCAAATGAATAAGCTATTTGCATTTTAATGATGATAGATTATAGTTTTATGTGATTATGTTCTTTAATTCTGCTATAACAACGCCTTCACGGTCATGATGGCGCGTTGGTACGAATGATTTCCATGCGGGTTTGAATTTCAATGAAAATCGTCTTTTTTTTCTGTACGAATTTTATTTTTCGATTTTTCCCATTTCATAAACGAATTTGATCTGTGGACAAATATTTTATAATTAGAAAACAATTCAGTCATTATTTCTTTTATAAAATGAGTTTTCTTCGATTTGCTTTCAGTGAAATTTTGCACAAAAAAAAAACTAATTTTTCTCACATTCTTTTAATAACCTCTGTCCATGCAAATGACACACAAACAGACACGTACCTGCGTGAACACACATATATACACACAGAAAAATATACACGTATATGTATGTAAGTATATAGGTATATATGTATGTATGTGTGTGTGTGTGTGTGTGTGTGTGTGTGTGTGTGTGTGTGTGTAAATAGACATATAAAAGGTTGATAGATAGACACATACATACATACATACGTAGTTTTAAAACAATTATATATTGAAATATGTACTTCCAATATATTTTCAGCATATTTATAAGCACGTGACTAAATGTATTATATATATATATATATTCATACACACACACACACACACACACACACATACACACACACACACACACGCATATATATATATATATGTATATATATATATATATATGCCTATATAGAAACATTTATATATGTGTGTGTGTGTGTGTGTGTGGTTGTGTGAATTGGTATCTAGAAAGATATTTCCTTTGACTTTAAGCATATATATTTCATACATATTTCTTTGATATAAATACAATATATATATATATAAACACATATACATATATATATATATATATATATATATATATATATATATATATATATATATATATATATATATATATATATATAAACATAAGTTTGAGTTCTTAAGCAAAATAGATATTAACATATTTGGCTTTATATATATATATATATATATATATATATAGATAGATAATATCACATATGAAAGCTGTGCTACTGATATCTATATATATATATATATATATATATATATATATATATATATATATATATATATATATATAAAAGAAAGAACAGTAAGATATAAAATCCGGTGTTCTTATAGATATTTTTATTTTTACACAATAATGCTCAATGTAAATTTACAGAGCATTAATATTATAAATTAACTGATTGAAAATATGGTTTACTGTGTATCGAAAAAACATATTTTAAATCAGTTAATTTATAATATATATATATAAACCAATATATTTCTATGTATATAATTATGAAGAAATATAGTCTTAGATGTGCTATATTTATGGGATAAAGTGCTCAATATCAGAGATAGACCGTATGTAAATATAAAAGTGAACATAGAAGTCAACACTTAGAGGCGACAGTCTGTTTCATGCTAGATGCAATCGGGTGGCCTGACGATTGCGTCTAGCATGAAACAGACTGTGGCCTCTAAGTGTTGACTTCTATGTTCACCTTTATATTTATATATGTATATATATATATATATATATATATATATATATATATATATATATATATATGTATGTATGTATGTATATATATATATATATATATATATATATATATATATATATATATATGTATAGAGACAGAGACAGAGACAGAGAGAGACAGTGAGAGAGCGCAAGTGGCAAAGAGAGAGTGAAATATAGGTAGATATCTCAACGATATTAAATATTTCTTGTCTACAGTTTTTTTTTCATATTAATCTCATAATGTCTTTACTTGTCAACACAATTATTTTAATGATGTATGGACCGACCCGATGTTCCTATCTATTTTTCTATTTTAGTAGCTTTACTATCTATCTATCTATCTATCTATCCCGTTCAAATCTATCTATCTATCTATCTATCAATCTCAGTCTGTCTCTTCTCATTTATCTATCTATCTATTTCTTTCTGTTTCTATCTATCTATCTATGCACACAAACACACTTATACATACATACATACATACATATATATATATATATATATATATATATATATATATATATATATATATATATATATATATTTATGCCTATTTGTTTGATGATTTTTGCGTCCGTGTGCCTGCCCGAACTGCGCTTATTAAATCACTCTGCATATTGGTAATTTATGTGCACCGTTCACTGTATTCCGAGGCACCTCTCTCTCTCTCCCTCTCTCTCCCCCTCTTTCTCTCTCTCTCTCGCTCTCTCTTTATATATATATATATATATATATATATATATATTACAGATATAGCTATATGGAGGAAGATTTTTCACAATAATACTCACTGTTTTCCGAAAGCCAGGAATCACTTAAAGCCACGGCAACGGTGCAGGTTTTTCCCTTACAATCCGAGATTTGACCACTTTTTCCGTTGTTGTTTAGGTCAGTGGACAGACAACTCAGGCCAAATGATAAATATTTCCCCTTTTTTTCCCCTTTCGCTTCGACTTGTGCGGCTCGACTGTTTTTTCTCTCAGTGTTGGCAAGTCGGTGCTCGTCACTCTGACTCAGCCAATAATCAAGCGTTCATCCTAGCCATCAACCCCGCCCGCCCGCCACCGATCAGATTTTGGTTTGGTGATGGGTTAAAATTAGAGGAGTAGGAGGAGGAGAAACAGGAGAAGTCTCTTCTCTAAGGTAAAACTCAAAGCCACAAGCACATACGTATATATATATTATATATATATATATATATCTGATAGTTTGTCAAGTAAAAGTAATTTTAAATAAACACTGTGATCTGAAAGAATTATTAGGTCGATATTAATTATTATTATTGTTGTGTTCATATCTGCTCTTATTATTATTATTATTAGGATTATTATTATTAGGATTATTATTAGGATAATTATTAGGATTATTATTAGGTTTATTATTATTATTATTAAGATTATTATTATTATTATTATTAGTAGTAGTAGTAGTAGTAGTAGTAGTAGTAGTAGCGAGTTTGTTCAAAAGTGTGGTAGAACAGGAAGTGGGAGGGATAGTAAAATGACAAACAGTTCTAAGAGCAGCAAAATATGGGAAGATGTGAAGAGACATGATCTCCCATGACCTCAAGGGACACGACACACGAAAGAAGAAGGGGGAGAAATAGTTGTGGTCGTAGTAGTCTTTTGTACTAAATACAAGAACGGTTTGGAACGGGGATTTTCGACATATAAAACCAAAGTAGCGGGAGGGGATGCCTGGAACAAAATAACCATGCCCTCGAGAAAATTATTTGAACTATAATGCGCCCCGTACCAAATAAGCACCGTGCCGGGGGACGGTGGGGTGGAAATAATTAAATCGTGTCGACACTTTTATTTGGTACACAGCTGCCATCATTGTCTTTTTTTTTTCTTTCTTTTTTTGTATTGACTACATTTTCGTATTATCGCCGACTTCTGATATTAGAAGGAACTGGTAGCTTTTATTGGGGATCAAGTGGCAGCAAGTGTGATTCCAACACTTTTTTCCTCCTACTTCTAGTTCTTCTTCTCTTTTTGCAACGTTCTTCTAGACTATTCCAAGTGTGCCAGTGATGATTGGTACAGATGTCAAATCCATGTGTCAAAATTCTTTCAATTATCTTCAGTCAGGTGACATACGTGATACACGCTTGGGCGATCTCTTTGTCATCGCGCTAAATCAATTTACGACTGAATAGTCAATCTGATCCTCACTCGGTGCCCCATACTTTCGGCCTTGTGGCACATCTAAGTTATGCTTATAAAATCACCATGTCTCTTCAGATTCATGACTGATTTTCTGCGGTAGACTGGTTGCCAACCAAGGCTATAGGGCCCAGTCTGTCCTGCTATTTAACCAATAGCTGCGGGGGAGGCAGAGAAATGGATTCATACCTTCCCCTGGGATTTTTACGCGTAAATGAATATGACGAACCTGACAAGAATTCGAACTCGGCTCTCCGATTTCCCATTCCGAGCCGATACCCACTATATCACACCAATTATCTTGATATAAGATACCGGTTATTCCCCATGTATAATACGCATTTTAAGCAAAATGTGGGGTGCATATTATGCACAGCTACAAAAAAATCTTTAAAAAGTTGCCATCTCATAGGCCGATTTCAGTTGTGAAATGACTACCCACCACAAACATATGACAATTTGACACTAACATTCGGCGATTGTGACCCCATAAGGGTGTCAAATACAATCATATATACCTAACAATACTTACAAATGTAAAATAAAATAAGAATTATCATAAAACTAAATTAGAATAATATTATTCTATGTTTAAAACCACTTTTTAAAAATAAGAATAGGAAACGCTGGCCGTAATAAAACTGAAGAGGTACAATTTATAGGGTTTGATTACCAAACTAGGGGTGCGTATTATGCGTGAATACAAGCATTTTCCACACATTCAGCACAATTTTTGACGATTTTCCCCTAAGGAACGTAGGTACGAATTCTGCCGAAGGACTTTTTTTTTTTCTTTTTTTTTTTTCTTTTTTTTTTCTTTTTTTTTCTAAGAAGATTTCTCGAATATTCAAACCGGTAGGTGGAAATACTGTTTAATAAATAAATAAATACAAAACATCTATTCAAATTCGAGTCTCCATTAAAAATAACGTTTAAACAAATAAATTAAACACATGTCGGATTAATATATAAAAAGTTCTTTTCCTAAGAACGTTCTTTTTGTTCACAACGAGTAGAACTATTTTATTGACCGACACTGGGAGATTAGTTTAAATTTAAAAGTTCTACAGAATGTTATGGTGTTATTCTCTGCAATAAAACTTATTGTTATTATTCTTCTTATTATTATTTACATTATTCGGACTATTGTCCTCATCTTTGTCGCCATATTTATTACAACGTTTCGGCCGTTGTACGCTCCGGCCTTTTTCAGGTGGTTGGAATGTCGAACTGAACCCTTTATTTCGCTGACTGGTGTAGACTTTTCTAGTTCCACGTGCCATCTATAATGGATATCAGTTGTCAGTTATCTCCTGTTAATTTCCCTCTGAAAGTTCTCCACCGCCTTAGCAGGGTATTGAACTCACACTCTTTTGGGTCCTGTTACTGAATCTAACTAACGCCTTTATCCACTGTGCCATGTGTCCTTGAAAAGGCCGGAACGTACAACGGCCGAAACGTTGTAATAAATATGGCGACAAAGATGAGGACAATAGTCTGAATAATGTAAATAATGTAAATAATACCTCATCTCAGAAATATAGAGAGTTGTTAATATTATTATTATTATTAGTAGTAGTAGTAGTAGTAGTAGTATTAAGTGAGAGAGAAACCAGCAAAAAAGTGACGCTGAAGAACAAATATAAGAAGCCCAATGTATCCATCATATCACCCAGTCTAATAAAGATATACCGGCAGCATGCATCACAGCCAAACATTTTTAATCACTTCACCCCAAGCAAGGCAATAAAGCCACTAAGACGCAAAGAGTTACTGAGTGTCAGAGAATATGAGATATTGTAATATGCGTGATATTGTGGCAGGTTTTGATAAAAGGTAGCGCAGTTAGAAAGACCTTCAAGTCGGGTAAGCTAGTCCGCTCAGACGGTCTCCGATCGAGGGTGTTCCCAGATTTCTAGATATGGCTCTCAAGTCGCTTTGGCTGCTTCATTCTTAAAAAAAAAAAAAAAAAAAAAAACGACAAACCGCCAAGATGTTTTCCCGCCACTATTCCCGCTCATGAACGGAAATGCATAGTGTGTTAACCGCTAGGAGATCTGTCTAACGGTAGTCCAGCGGCGTACCTCGTGTTTTTGCCGCCAAATGTCGTAGAATTTGCCGCCCCTCTTAAACTGGGAAACATCTAATTCATTGTAACAATATTCTATTTTATCATACTATTTCATCTAAATACAGTCGCAAAAAATGTTACCCTAGATGGAGCGCCTCTCTCACCTTCTAGGTTCGCCAAGGTATCACATTTACATTTTAACTCCTTATCGATTAAGCTCGGAAGCCGTAAGAGCAATGCCATTTTTTGGCATCGGGGCATTTCTTCTTCTTCTTCTTATTATTATTATTAGTAGTAGTAGTAGTAGTAGTAGCAGTAATAAGTAACAGTAGTAGTAGCAGTAGTAGTACTATCAGTAGTACTATTAATAGTAAGTAGCAGTAGTAGTAGTAGTAAGTAGTAATAGTAGTACTATTAGTAGTAAATAGTAGTAGTAGTAGTAGTAAGGAAGTAGCAGTAGTAGTACTATTAGTAGTACTATTAATAGTAAGTATCAGTAGTAGTACTATTAGTAGTTAGTAGCAGTAGTAGTAGTAGTAATAAGCAACAGTCGTAGTAGCAGTAGTAGTACTATTAGTAGTAATTAGCAGTAGTAGTAGTACTATTAGTAGTTAGTAGCAGTAGTAGTAGTAGTAATAAGTAACAGTAGTAGTAGCAGTAGTAGTACTATCAGTAGTACTATTAATAGTAAGTAGCAGTAGTAGTAGTAGTAAGTAGTAATAGTAGTACTATTAGTAGTAAATAGTAGTAGTAGTAGTAGTAAGGAAGTAGCAGTAGTAGTACTATTAGTAGTACTATTAATAGTAAGTATCAGTAGTAGTACTATTAGTAGTTAGTAGCAGTAGTAGTAGTAGTAATAAGCAACAGTCGTAGTAGCAGTAGTAGTACTATTAGTAGTACTATTAATAGTAAGTAGCAGTAGTAGTAGTAAGTAGTAGTAGTACTATTAGTAGTAAGTAGTAGTAGTAGTACTATTACTAGTAAGTAGCAGTAGTAGTAGTAGTTCTATTAGTAGACAGTAGCAGTAGTAGTAGTAGTATTTAGTTTTAATAGAAACAGTAATAGAATGTTTTATTCTATTTTCTTCCTTATGCGCCGTGTCCTCTGAGGGCATAGGTGATCATGACTCTCCACCATTTCCTGTCCTTAATAGCTGTTCATAAATTTTATCATTTTGTTATCTCTCCTAAACTTTGTTCGGTCATCCATTTATTCAAGCTCACTAAGTAAGGTTATGCATTGTTTTCCTCTGTTCCTCTTGACTTCAATCTGTCCTTGTGAGTATCAGATTTTCCAAGCCTTCCTTCCTCATTATATGCCCCAGAAACCTCAACTACCGCTTTTTGATGTTAAGTATTAGTTTGTTTTTTTTTGTTGGTTTTTTGCGTTTTCATTTTCTACAAAACTTCGTCGTTGCTCACAAGTTCGGTCCACGGTATGCTCAGCATCTTCCTGTAGAACCGCATTTCTGTTGATTTAAGTCTCCTCTTCATCTTTCAGGAGATTCGTCCAACACTCACTGTCATACAGGAGGACAGATATCACGTAGCAGTTTCGTACACTTTTCCTTGTTTCTAGCGACATTTTCCTATAACTCTGTACTCTGCTTGGCTTTTGGAAGGCATCTTTGGCCATCCCAATACGCCTTCGGATTTCAGTGTCACACTTTATTTCCTCTGTTAAAACGCTTGCCAGATATTTAAATTTCCGCATTTGTTTGATTTTGGTATCTCCGATTTGCAATTCGCACTTTGTCAACTCAACCTCTCGCTAACAACCATGCATTCCGTCTTCTTGCAGTTGATGTTTAATCCTTTCTTCTCGATTTCCTTCACTACCTTCTGTAGGAATGTTTGTAGCTTTCTTTCCGTGTCTGCTCTCAACACGGTGTCATCTGCTTTCTTTATGCTGTTCAGATTGTGGCCGCCAATAATAAATCCTGTTAGGACTTCTAGTTCTCTCAGAATCGCTTTACTGTCTGGGTTGAATAAGTCCCATGAGAAGACATTTTTGATTTCCACCACTTTCCATTTTTGTATATCTGCTGAACTAATGTTCTTTTCCTATATTGCGGTTTACTACCTGCAAAAGTTCTGGATTTATTCCAATATCCTTCTGAAATATATCAAGGTTGCTAAACATTTCCGACACATCTTTGTGGCGTACTTTATCGAATGCCTTTGCGCAATCTATTCGACATTCAGCTGGACGTTAACTTCTTGATAGAATTTATATCAAAATTTCAAATAAATAAATGGGTCTTATTTATATTATTCGAACTATTGTCCTCATCTTTGTCGCCATATTTATTACAACGTTTCAGCCCTTCAGTATCTGTCTATATTTCTGAGATGAGGTATTATGTAAACTATTTACATTATTCGGACTGTTGTCCTCATCTTTGTCGCCACATTTATTATAAAGTTTCGGTCTTTCAGTATCTGTCTATATTTCTGAGATGCGGTATTATGTACACTATTTACATTATTCGGACTATTGTCCTCATCTTTGTCGCCATATTTATCACAACGTTTCGACCCTTCAATATCTGTCTATATTTCTGAGATGAGGTATTATGTATACTATTTACCTTATTCGGACTATTGTCCTTATCTTTGTTGCCGTCTATGACTGTGCTAGTACGAAGCCACAACTCATCGTGGCCGATGGCTTCAGCGAGCTGTCCTTGTTCAAATTGGTGATCACGCTAGATAACACGCTCTGCCCCAGAAACTGTAACTACAATCTGCTTAGCATAGTTGCAGTATAAACCACGGTTGGCTCTGTGTATGTTGAACAAACACAAAATGTGCCTGAGGGAGCGTCTGCAATAGGGATTGGCTAGCCGACATAGTAGACAGGTATCATCGAATATGAGTGACCGGCTATTATTATTATTATAGTAACAAACACAACACACAAAATCGGATCTTTAGTATCGGGTTGAGCGCGAATGCAAACCATGTTATTAAGTTACAAAGTGAAGTGGATTTTTCAACTTGGAGCATTATAACGCTATTGTCGTAACAAATATCACGCTACGATGTGTCATTATTGCTAGAACAAACAGGAATCGAACCGTTATAATATAATAAAAGAGTTGAGGACATCATGTGTGTTGGATCTCACATAAGAGATTCCCAAAAGGACTTCAACATTCGCAAAGCTCTTACATGGGAGGCGCGTAGCAAATTACACAAGATTTGGCGCTCGAACCTTCCATCTTCCTTAAAAGTTCAAACCTTTCTAACATTGATTGAACCAGTCCAACTCTATGGACCAGAAACTTAGACATTATCTGTTCGTTTATGAAAAACGGCTGGATGGAACATATACAAATCTGCTTCGAAAAATCCAGAACATCAGTTGGAGATCCCATGCAATGTTTAACACAATTTACGGAGAACTGAAACCAATTTCTGTTAAACTCAAACAAAAATGATTACAGTTTGCCGGCCACTGCCACCGAGCGGACAGGGAAATCGTTTCATCTTTACTCTTATGGCATTCTTCTGGAAGTGTCTTCCTACTAAAATTGACTTTCCCAGACACCATAGCTCGGGTCTCGGGGTCGGGCATTTGGGATCAGGGGACAGCAATACAGGACCGAACAGTGCGGAAAGAGATTGTCAATGGAGTTCCGCGTAAACATAAGGAGGTCGAAGGATGATGAGATATAGATTTATTCCTCTTGCTATTATTATTTAATGCATTTGAATGTCCATTTCAAATAAGTCTTCTCAATACTTTCTCGGTAACTGCTCCGAGGAGCTGCTTTCGCTGGTTCCCAGACTTCATGAATTTAAGCGTTCTACTAGGCTGGCATCTCGCTCACACCTTTTCACTGTCGAAACTGTTAAATGTAGCCGTCTCTTCTACTCCAATAGCTTCATGTCTCGCACTTCTCGCCTGTGGAACTCCCTCCCCTTTTCCTGTTTCCCTGATAGCTATAATCTCCAACTATTCAAATGTAATGACAATCGACGTCTCCAGATGCCCTGATCTATCCCCTATCCTTCTCTTCATCCTTTCCTCTATCACTCCTATTTGGACTCACTCCAATTCTCTGTAACTTCTTACGTGCTAGTGGCTTCCCGCCTTGCTGGGGGGTGAAACACTTTAAAAAAATCTACGGCATTTTTACAGTAACATCGCAGGTGTTAGCACTGCCGAAATCCAAACCTTTCATAAATATTTAATTCACTTAATTTCGACAATAGCGCTTTTATCACGGTTCAAAGTACACCAACCATTATTCGCATGATTCAATCTCACATATTCTACAGCTTTTCATTTCTGTGGAATGTCCCGGGATTTTCCCTCTAATTATTCTTCTTCAATTTGGGGTCGACAGGCAGAGTTAGGTTTACGATCTGATAGATATTTTTTCGCGGAAGATCGAATGACAGTTAATTACATCACTTCATTGGCATCGGTCTGTCTTAAGACAAGACTGTATTCTGCATAGTGCCACAGGAACTTGGCACGAGCAATATATCATGATCACCTCTTGGTGTTGACAGCAGAGCCCAATTTGGTGCCGGCGCAGATGTAGGAATTGCCGAAATTTATCAGTAGGTCATCGATTCGCCTTCATGACCGTAATCTAGGTTTGTGTAGGGTTTACTCTCTGACTTCAAAAGAAGTTCCTTCCTTTATCGCATTGTTAAATATTTGAGCTAAAAAAACTTTAACGAAATATTTGCTCTAACAACCATAAATACGAATGCTGGTCGGTATTTAAAGACGTAAGGGGATACAAATGTAAAGAAAATGGAATTGACGGCTTTTTTCCCATTTTACTGAAACAGTCATTAAATACCGATGCCTGCACAACCTACAGTTGCGTGGCCCGGGGTGGGTGCTATATTTGCATCTGGCCAGGATGCACAAGCAAGGACTCCCCATTAAACTGACCTTGTGTCAAATCCTGCCTGCGTCGGACAGCAAGGAAATACAATCGATTCTCGGCCTTTAGCCTGAGATCAAAGTGTAGTATCAGTTCTTATAAGCTTAATTTGATTCTCTCTCTCTCTCTCTCTATCTATCTATCTATCTATCTATCTCTCTTTCTCTCTCTCTCTCTCTCTCTCTCTCTTTCCCCACTTCTATCTTCTTTCTTTCATTTTCTCACTGAAACCATATAGTATTCTTTGATTCATATATATGTGTGCGAAAGTAAGAAGAAAAAGAAGTAAGGGGGTACAAATGAAAAGATTTGAAATTAACATTTTTTTCCACTTCACTGATGCAGCCATTAGACACTTCTATCTTCTCTTCTTTCTTTCTTTTTTCATTCATTTTCTCACTGAAACCATGTAATATCATGTCCTTTCTTTCCACGCTATCAAAATTCTCGACTTACGAACATATCTCTTAATTATAATTTTAAAATTATCCACCATTCTTTTGTAAAATGGCGCGTTATCGCGGTCGCCATCGTTTCTCGGCCTTTTGGCTGGGATCAAAGTGTAGTATCTGCTCTCGGGCGAATAAACTACATTTCATCTCTCAGTTGTGTCTCTGTCTACGGACAGAGTGCAACTGAAAGGATTATCAAGAGGTCCCCAGTCTCGATAAACAGCTGCTGGCAACAGTACCACCCCACATTGCACTAAAGAGGTAGTGGGATCAGTAGTAATCCCGCTACCGACAGTTACGGGGCTATATTTGGACCAGGCCCGGATGCACCCGCACGTTGCTCCCCAAATTAAACTGAGCTTGTTTCAAATCCTGCCTGCGTCGGACAGCAAGAAAATACAATTGCTTCTCGGCCTTTTGGCTGAGATGACTTATCTCTCAATTGCGTCTCTGTCTTTGGGCAGAGTGCGCTCAGGGGCTTCTCTGTCAAAGGACAGAGGGGCAACTGAGAAAATTATACTGAAGAAGTGCCAAGCCCTGGGGAACAGCTGCCCGAGGCTGCGCCCTCCCATTACACCAGAGGGAGGGATCGGTGCTCGCACCAAGGCCAGCGCAAGCGACGGTTACGTGGCCTGAGGGAATTTTTGTCCCTTGTCCGAGTGTACGCGCTCGGGTCCCCACTTTAAAAAAACGGTGAGGGAATGAGTAAATACCATCCCTTCTCGGCCTTTTGCTTAAGATCAAAGTGTAGTTTCGCAATTGGTGCGTGTGAGAGGAGCTGACCTTGAGTGGTTGTTAGACGCAACTTAGGAAAAAGGATTTTGAGCCACGGCTTTAAACCTCAGTCACTCCAGACTTGATTAAGGTAAGATAGGCGATTGACCAACTCTGTCAGAACTAGCTAGAGAATGCAAGTGCTTAGGCCCCCTTATTTGTCCCACATGTATTTTATTACCCCATCCCCTCCCAACCTTTTTAGGTGACAGATGTTCTTGTTTTCTGGAGTGACCAATGTCTGATATTTCTACCCAGTTAACCAGGATTTCTGCCGCATTTTCACCATTGGGCGGGACCCGATACTAACAGATATTTATTTTGCAGGTTTCATTGTATATATTCATTGTATCCCCCGCCCTGTTTTTCTGTAAATAAAATCTCATATTAGGATTCTAGTGGAATACTTGAGGTATTTTGGTAATTGCGGTGCGAGAGTTTCTGTTGCAAATGTGGTATTATGGTGAAAGGATTATTGTCGGTTCGATTGGGTCCATGAGAGCGACTAGCTAGTTATGAGTTAAGACTAGAGAAGACCACTCCTTTTCCCCACTCCCCCAACTTCGCCCTTGTGGCATATTTTGTTATTTTTAACGAATAAATATTAAGATCAAAGTGTAGTATCTGTTCTTATAAATCAAGTATCTGTAGATATTACCTTTCGTTCTTTGATTGATATATACTGGGTACGTAAAAGTTGGCTAAAGTAAACAAACAATCGATTTTCCATGGTGTTTACTGATTCTGACCCGCCACCGAAGATCTATGTATGTGTCCTGTAGTTATGATTCTCTACGGCTTCCCCTTTTTTGTCGTTACTAGCAATATTTTCCCCCTTCTTTGTATTACTTTTCCCTCATCCGTTTGCATAAACCCGTCAAGTACATTACTCTCTCTATTACCTTCACTCTTCTTGCTTCCGACGTTTCCAGTGAGTGTTAAATTCTCCAAACTTTCTCTCCTCATTAGTACCCCCAAAAGTTTCAGATTTCTCTTCTTGATTATTGGTAACAGTTCCTTTGGATTTTCTATTCTTCTTAGAACGTCATGTTTCACACATGATCTCTCATTCTATGGAACAATTTGTCTGTTGCTACAAGTCTTTTTTTT
>OZ038506.1:7485912-7553412 GCA_964036315.1 Acanthosepion esculentum
CTGATGTATCTTTTGCAAAGACAGGCACGAAGACATTTATTTTCGATAATTATGGCGGCCTCAATGCACACACCCTCCCAAATATAAATTTAATCCTTAAACGTACGTACACACAGACACACACACGGTTCCCTCCCCCTTTACACACACACACACACACACACACACACACACACACACACACACACACACACACACACACACCGGGTTGATCGTTCTGTCTTGGTCTCTCCGTTTTCCTCATTATTTCTGTGTCTCTCCGAAGGGCAAGATGAAATCTCTTTAATGCCAGTCCCACCCAACTGTACACATTAAATCTGGATGGCCACTAACATTCATTTTCGAGAGAAAACATCGTCTCTTTATTGTAAAATGAATTTACTCGTAGAAGTTTTGTTTAATTCATTATTTTAATTTTTACAAAGCATATAGAACAAAACGTTATGCCGATTTGTACGACAGAATTATCAATAGATTTTTTTAAAAATTTCTTTCTTTTTTCTATCTTTTCATTTTTCGTTCTTTTTTTGTCTTTCTTTCACTTCTCTTTCATTTATTCATTTTTTTCTTCTTCTTCTTCTTCTTCTTCTTCGTTTTCTCTATTGCGATAAAAGAAAGAAATAAAGAAATAAAGTGTCATATTATTCCACGACTTAACTGAATTCTGGAAATTATGTGTGCCCCAGCATTCCGTTTGGCGGTACCAGAAAAAATGCTAAATAAATTTCTTTATAGGATTTTTAAAAATATATGTTGTATTAAGAATAAACAAACAATCGTTTGTCATCATTTTTAGCCTTAAACAAAAATAAACGCGGGAAAAAAACACGCCCTTGGGAAATACAACGGCACTTTCATGCAACCCGATTTTGCGCACAGACTCACGCATACTCTTTCTCTTTCTCACACAGACACATAATCCCTCACTCTTTCCCTCTCTCTTTCTCCCTCTTCTTCTTTCTCTTTTTCTCTCTTTCTCTCTCTTTCTCTCTATTTTTTCTTTTTCTGTCTTCTTTTTTTCTTCACGCACATAGAACAGGAAATCTTTTTATTTTTTTATAACTTCTTTTATGTGGATCTCACTTCAGGATGTGAGCGATCATGGCTCTTCACTACTTCCTATCCTTTGTAACTGTATGTTTGTCTTCTTACTATCCCTCCCAAAACTTTGCTTGTCACCTATTTAAGCAAACTCGTTAAGTACATTTTATCCTCTATTATTATTATTATTATTATTATTATTTTTAGGTAACACAGCATTGTGTCCTGTAAGCGCCAAATCCTCCAGCATGACGGCCACAAAATGACGTTGGGGTACAAAGATACGAATCCCATTTTATCCATCATGACACCCAAGCTGAAAAGAGTATAACAGGCACACGCATCACAGCCAAATATGCAACCTATAGTGATATATTTTAATAAATAATAGCAGCGCATGAAATACCTTCAGGTCGGGTAACCCAGTCCGCTTAGATCAATTGAAGATGATAAGCACTCACAATGTCTGATGTTAGTTGACTGGAACTCTCAGCATGTACAGGGTTTTGTCTTGGTGAATTAAGATGGGCAACAGTATGTTGCAATTATTTACACTGTTTACATCATCTGGAAGAGGCATGGAACGTGGAACTAGAACAATCTATCCCGGTGGGTGAAATAAAGAGATCAGTTCGAAATTCCTATCACCTGAAGAATACCGGAGCGTAAAACGGCCGAAACGTTGTGAATATGGCGTATAATCATTTCCTTCTAAGGTCAGAAATGGCTCCATGACATTTTCCACTAATCATTTTTTGTAAAAAAATAAAAATAAAACAACCTAAGATCACACACATTTTACATGGATAAAGCCCTGCGTAATGTGTGAGCTGTACTTGCGACAAGAATCGTTTGTATTTCTGTAAGGCATCGGCTACCAAGTATCTTTTCAATGAGTCTATCAGGATCTTTTCCAGTCAAACCGAGGGACCCAATCACAACTAGAATTATTGATATCTTCATGTGACGCATTTTTGAAATTTTCACTCCAAGATCCTTGTATTTTGATTTGATTTGATTTTTTAAAGATCTTCAAAGATACATGATAATCTGCAGGGACTGCCATGTCAATAAGAAAGCACATTCTGTCCTTGTGGTCTTTGATCGCGATGCCTGGGCTGAGTAGCTTTCCTTGTTCTGTCTGTTTTGTATTGTAAAGTCCCATAAAATTGTTACAGGTCACATGTCTGTGATCATATGCCCTGGTATGAAGATGCAAATAATAATAATAATAATAATAGTAATAATAATAATAATAGTAATAATATGAAACTGTCGACCATATTATCTCAGGATGTCAGGAACTAGCAAAAAATGAATAAACCCACAGACATAACAAGGTAGCGACATATATGCACTGGAAGATATGCAAGAAGCACAAAATCGAAACCACTGAGAGATGGTATGAGCACTAACCAAACACAATTACCCAAAATGACGATGTAACTATCCTCTGGGAGATGTCTATTCAAACTAACGGGGAAATAAAAGCCAATAGATCTGATATTATCATAAAAGACAAGAAATTCAGGAAGTGTATGTTTATTGACATAGCAGTACCATCTGAGAGAAACACCTCCATGAAAATTATCGAGAATTTTATCGATCTTGGTATATTATTATTATTATTATTATTATTATTATTATTATTATTATTATTATTATTATTATTTGTGTATGTTATGTTTCCTGCTTTGTATCCTGTAGAGCCGGGTTCAAACTATGGTCCTTAGGCCCTATAGGGGAATTTTCCTTTAATTGATAGCACTTTTCTTAGTACATGGGATGTTCCTAGTAGGGTGATCTTCTGGGCAACTTGTATGTTGATGTTACCTGGGACACTGTTAGTAAAATTGCCCATTCCTTTTCTCACGAGGCCCAGAGCTCCGATTTTCTATTGGTACAATCTCGGTCTTCCTTACCCACATCCTGTTAATCTCGACATCCACATCCTTGTATTTTGACAAATTCTCGATAATTTTCATGGAGGTGTTTCTCTCAGATGGTACTGCTATGTCAATAAATATACACTTCCTAAATTTCTTGTCTTTTATGATAATATCAGATCTATTGGCTTTTATTTCCCTGTTAGTTTGAATAGACATGTCCCAGAGGATAGTTACATCGTCATTTTGGGTAATTGTGTTTGGTTAGTGCTCATACCATCTCTCAGTGGTTTCGATTTTGTGCTTCTTGCATATCTTCCAGTGCATATATGTCGCTACCTTGTTATGTCTGTGGGTTTATTCATTTTTTGCTAGTTCCTGACATCCTGAAATAATATGGTCGACAGTTTCATATTATTACTATTATTATTATTATTATTACTATTATTATTATTATTATTATTATTATTATTATTATTTGCATCTTCATACCAGGGCATATGAAAGCTATCGTTGGAGAAAGAGTGACATCAAATCCTCGCCGAGATTCAAACTGCGAGAAATGAAAGAGTGAAGATAGTGTTGCTCCAAACTTCTCAGTCAGATTGACCTACAAGTTTTGATAATCAGTATTCGAAATTTTAGCTTTTATCTGGCTTTGAACTTTAGATTTTCAAACAATCCGAGTAAGCAGGTTATTATGAGTACGACCTTATTATTATTGCAAATATCACCGATAAAATGTTTTAGTAAAATTTCACTTTGGAAAAGATCCTAATCTTCTTGCCTGTAATCTAGCATCAAGCCTCAGCAACCAGGCAAATATGCTGTTCAGCCAGCCGTATCCAGTATTCGGCCTATCAAAAAATGAGGAGATTCGTCAGTAAAAAGAAAAACAGAAAAAACTACGTTTGTAGATCCTTTTTCGTAAAATTATTGATTTTGCAATACACTAGTTCTCGAACGCTACACCTTTTCTGTTTCTGAAGATTATTACTGCTTTTGAACATTCCCCGACTATTTTCTACAAAAATACAGTATTCCCGGCCGTCGGGGGTACATAATGAGGAAAGGAAGGCTCAGAAAATCTGATACTCACAAGACAGTGGAAAACAACGCATAATATACACAATGCGCTTGAGTAAATGAATGACGGAACAAATTTTAGGAGAAATAACAAAAAGACAAAATTTATTAAGAGCTACAAAGGACCGGAAATTGTGGAGAGCCATGATCGCCTACGTCCTGAAGGGAGACGGAACATAAACTTTCCGTGAGTTCCTGCCACAAAGTTTGAAGTTTGTCTGACACAATGCCAATAGGAAAAATGCTAACTTAACTTAATTCCATCTATATTATACAGGGTGTCCATAAAGTCCGTGCGCACTTTAAAAAATTTATAACTTTATTTGTATTTGCGACGGAAATAATTTGTAAAAAGGATTAGAAAGAAGTAAATCTATATTATTTAAGGTTTTATTGAAATTTTATTTAAGTTTCCACATGTCCTCGATCATTAGCAATACAAAGGGTAATACGATTTTGCAGTTCACGGAAAACATTTGCCAACTGATTTACAGTAATGCCTGAAATCACATTAGTTATTTTAGCTATACTTAAAACCAGTTACATTAAACTTTATAACATTTTTTACAGATTATTTCTATCGCAAATACAAATAAAGTTATAAATTTCTAAAGTACACACGAACTTTATGGACACCCTGTATTTTGCAGTAAAATATACAGAGCGTTTTTTCTCCCCCTCCCACTTCTTCAGAAGTTCTCTTTATATGATGGAAAATACAGTTTATATACGTAAACACACCCACATATGATTTCCAGTCACATAACAAGCATGTATAATTTGAAGGAATATTTAGTGGGGAGGGGTTCTAAAATTCACACAGTTTCCGTGAGGTTCATGGCCCTCCACTCTACAGGAATTTGGTCCCAGATTTTTATGTTAGTGAATGTTCTCCTATAGAAGTACATAAATAAAACCTACAACCCTCTTATCTCTTTTCCTTTGTTGAACTTGCTTGGGGCTTAGAGGTCCTCACCTACACACTCCAGCATTGTTGAAGCAGTATGCACCTGTGCATCTATCACTAATACGACATCCTAAATTGAGTCAGCTTTATGCCAATATTTGACTTTATATCTTTCTAACCCATCACTAATGAGGCATCTACAGCAATCGAGACTGAATTATGATATATAACGTGAATGGGCCATAATGGTTTGCCTCTAATTTACCACAATTAAGCAGCAATAAATAATGCGCTCCCAAACTGGCTCCTCTTTTCTGTTAACACTTGCTGCTTCCTTGCTTATTGGAAATCCTCTTCTGTAGTTCCAGTCTTTAAGAACTCAGGTGAACCATCTGATAAATGACTCGCTAGTTCTTGCTTCCTTGCTTATTGGAAATCCTCTTCTGTAGTTCCAGTCTTTAAGAACTCAGGTGAACCATCTGATAAATGCCTTGCTGCTTCCTTGCTTCCTTGCTTATTGGAAATCCTCTTCTGTAGTTCCAGTCTTTAAGAACTCAGGTGAACCAACTGATAAATGCCTTGCTAGTTCTTGCTTCCTTGCTTATTGGAAATCCACTTCTGTAGTTCCAGTCTTTAAGAACTCAGGTGAACCATGTGATAAATGCCTTGCTAGTTCTTGCTTCCTTGCTTATTGGAAATCCTCTTCTGTAGTTCCAGTCTTTAAGAACTCAGGTGAACCATCTGATAAATGCCTTGCTAGTTCTTGCTTCCTTGCTTATTGGAAATCCACTTCTGTAGTTCCAGTCTTTAAGAACTCAGGTGAACCATGTGATAAATGCCTTGCTAGTTCTTGCTTCCTTGCTTATTGGAAATCCTCTTCTGTAGTTCCAGTCTTTAAGAACTCAGGTGAACCATCTGATAAATGCCTGGCTGCTTCCTTCCTTCCTTGCTTATTGGAAATCCTCTTCTGTAGTTCCAGTCTTTAAGAACTCAGGTGAACCATCTGATAAATGCCTTGCTGCTTCCTTGCTTCCTTGCTTATTGGAAATCCTCTTCTGTAGTTCAAGTCTTTAAGAACTCAGGTGAACCATCTGATAAATGCCTTGCTGCTTCCTTGCTTCCTTCCTTATTGGAAATCCTCTTCTGTAGTTCCAGTCTTCAAGAACTCAGGTGAACCATCTGATAAATGCCTTGCTGCTTCCTTGCTTCCTTGCTTATTGGAAATCCTCTTCTGTAGTTCCAGTCTTTAAGAACTCAGGTGAACCATCTGATAAATGCCTTGTTGCTTCCTTGCTTCCTTGCTTATTGGAAATCCTCTTCTGTAGTTCCAGTCTTTAAGAACTCAGGTGAACCATCTGATAAATGCTTTGCTGCTTCCTTGCTTCCTTGCTTAATAGAAATCCTCTTCTGTAGTTCCAGTCTTTAAGAACTCAG
This sequence comes from Acanthosepion esculentum, assembly GCA_964036315.1. Taxonomy (NCBI): domain Eukaryota; kingdom Metazoa; phylum Mollusca; class Cephalopoda; order Sepiida; family Sepiidae; genus Acanthosepion; species Acanthosepion esculentum. The sequence continues at coordinate 7,492,267 of OZ038506.1, forward strand.
GTGAACCATCTGATAAATGCCTTGCTGCTTCCTTGCTTATTGGAAATCATCTTCTGTAGTTCCAGTCTTTAAGAAATCAGGTGAACAATCTGATAAATGCCTTGCTGCTTCCTTGCTTCCTTGCTTAATAGAAATCCTCTTCTGTAGTTCCAGTCTTTAAGAACTCAGGTGAACCATCTGATAAATGCCTTGCTGCTTCCTGGCTTCCTTGCTTATTGGAAATCCTCTTCTGTAGTTCCAGTCTTTAAGAACTCAGGTGAACCATCTGATAAATGCCTTGCTGCTTCCTTGCTTCCTTGCTTAATAGAAATCCTCCTCTGTAGTTCCAGTCTTTATGAGCTCAGGTGAACCATCTGATAAATGCCTTGCTGCTTCCTTGCTTCCTTGCTTATTGTAAATCCTCTTCTGTAGTTCCAGTCTTTAGAACTCAGGTGAACCATCTGATAAATGCCTTGCTGCTTCCTTGCTTTCCTGCCTGTTGGAAATCCTCTTCTGTAGTTCCAGTCTTTAAGAACTCAGGTGAACCATCTGATAAATGCCTTGCTAGTTCTTGCTTCCTTGCTTATTGGAAATCCTCTTCTGTAGTTCCAGTCTTTAAGAACTCAGGTGAACCATCTGATAAATGCCTTGCTGCTTCCTTGCTTCCTTGATTATTGGAAATCCTCTTCTGTAGTTCCAGTCTTTAGAACTCAGGTGAACCATCTGATAAATGCCTTGCTGCTTCCTTGCTTTCCTGCCTGATGGAAATCCTCTTCTGTAGTTCCAGTCTTTAAGAACTCAGGTGAACCATCTGATAAATGCCTTGCTGCTTCCTTGCTTCCTTGCTTATTGGAAATCCACTTCTGTAGTTCCAGTGTTTAAGAACTCAGGTGAACAATCTGATAAATGCCTTGCTGCTTCCTTGCTTCCTTGCTTATAGGAAATCCTCTTCTGTAGTTCCAGTCTTTAAGAACTCAGGTGAACCATCTGATAAATGCCTTGCTAGTACTTGCTTCCTTGCTTATTCGAAATCCACTTCTGTAGTTCCAGTCTTTAAGAACACAGGTGAACCATCTGATAAATGCCTTGCTGCTTCCTTGCTTCCTTGCCTATTGGAAATCCTCTTCTGTAGTTCCAGTCTTTAAGAACTCAGGTGAACCATCTGATAAATGCCTTGCTAGTTCTTGCTTCCTTGCTTATTGGAAATCCTCTTCTGTAGTTCCATTCTTTAAGAACTCAGGTGAACCATCTGATAAATGCCTTGCTGCTTCCTTGCTTCCTTGCCTATTGGAAATCCTCTTCTGTAGTTCCAGTCTTTAAGAACTCAGGTAAACAATCTGATAAATGCCTTGCTGCTTCCTTGCTTATTGGAAATCCTCTTCTGTAGTTCCAGTCTTTAAGAACTCAGGTGAACAATCTGATAAATGCCTTGCTGCTTCCTTGCTTCCTTGCTTATTGGAAATCCTCTTCTGTAGTTCCAGTCTTTAAGAACTCAGGTGAACCATCTGATAAATACCTTGCTAGTTCTTGCTTCCTTGCTTATTCGAAATCCACATCTGTAGTTCCAGTCTTTAAGAACTCAGGTGAACCATCTGATAAATGCCTTGCTGCTTCCTGGCTTCCTTGCTTATTGGAAATCCTCTTCTGTAGTTCCAGTCTTTAAGAACTCAGGTGAACCATCTGATAAATGCCTTGCTGCTTCCTTGCTTCCTTGCTTAATAGAAATCCTCTTCTGTAGTTCCAGTCTTTAAGAGCTCAGGTGAACCATCTGATAAATGCCTTGCTAGTTCTTGCTTCCTTGCTTATTGGAAATCCTCTTCTGTAGTTCCAGTCTTTAAGAACCCAGGTGAACCATCTGATAAATGCCTTGCCAGTTCTTGCTTCCTTGCTATTGGAAATCCTCTACTGTAGTTCCAGTCTTTAAGAACTCAGGTGAACCATCTGATAAATGCCTTGCTGCTTCCTTGCTTCCTTGCTTATTGGAAATCCTCTTCTGTAGTTCCAGTCTTTAAGAACTCAGGTGAACCATCTGATAAATGCCTTGCTGCTTCCTTGCTTCCTTGCTTATTGGAAATCCTCTTATGTAGTTCCAGTCTTTAAGAACGCAGGTGAACAATCTGATAAATGCCTTGCTGCTTCCTTGCTTCCTTGCTTATTGGAAATCCACTTCTGTAGTTCCAGTCTTTAAGAACTCAGGTGAACAATCTGATAAATGCCTTGCTGCTTCCTTGCTTCTTTGCTTATAGGAAATCCTCTTCTGTAGTTCCAGTCTTTAAGAACTCAGGTGAACCATCTGATAAATGCCTTGCTAGTTCTTGCTTCCTTGCTTATTGGAAATCCTCTTCTGTAGTTCCAGTCTTTAAGAACTCAGGTAAACAATCTGATAAATGCCTTGCTGCTTCCTTGCTTATTGGAAATCCTCTTCAGTAGTTCCAGTCTTTAAGAACTCAGGTAAACCATCTGATAAATGCCTTGCTGCTTCCTTGCTTCCTTGCTTATTGGAAATCCTCTTCTGTAGTTCCAGTCTTTAAGAACTCAGGTGAACCATCTGATAAATACCTTGCTAGTTCTTGCTTCCTTGCTTATTCGAAATCCACATCTGTAGTTCCAGTCTTTAAGAACTCAGGTGAACCATCTGATAAATGCCTTGCTGCTTCCTGGCTTCCTTGCTTATTGGAAATCCTCTTCTGTAGTTCCAGTCTTTAAGAACTCAGGTGAACCATCTGATAAATGCCTTGCTGCTTCCTTGCTTCCTTGCTTAATAGAAATCCTCTTCTGTAGTTCCAGTCTTTAAGAACTCAGGTGAACCATCTGATAAATGCCTTGCTAGTTCTTGCTTCCTTGCTTATTGGAAATCCTCTTCTGTAGTTCCAGTCTTTAAGAACCCAGGTGAACCATCTGATAAATGCCTTGCCAGTTCTTGCTTCCTTGCTATTGGAAATCCTCTACTGTAGTTCCAGTCTTTAAGAACTCAGGTGAACCATCTGATAAATGCCTTGTTGCTTCCTTGCTTCCTTGCTTATTGGAAATCCTCTTCTGTAGTTCCAGTCTTTAGAACTCAGGTGAACCATCTGATAAATGCCTTGCTGCTTCCTTGCTTTCCTGCATGTTGGAAATCCTCTTTTGTAGTTCCAGTCTTTAAGAACTAAGGTGAATCATCCGATAAATGCCTTGCTAGTTCTTGCTTCCTTGCTTATTGGAAATCCTCTTCTGTAGTTCCAGTCTTTAAGAACTCAGGTGAACAATCTGATAAATGCCTTGCTAGTTCTTGCTTCCTTGCTTATTCGAAATCCACTTCTGTAGTTCCAGTCTTTAAGAACTCAGGTGAACCATCTGATAAATGCCTTGCTGCTTCCTTGCTTCCTTGCTTATTGGAAATCCTCTTCTGTAGTTCCAGTCTTTAAGAACTCAGGTGAACCAACTGATAAATGCCTTGCTAGTTCTTGCTTCCTTGCTTATTGGAAATCCACTTCTGTAGTTCCAGTCTTTAAGAACTCAGGTGAACCATGTGATAAATGCCTTGCTAGTTCTTGCTTCCTTGCTTATTGGAAATCCTCTTCTGTAGTTCCAGTCTTTAAGAACTCAGGTGAACCATCTGATAAATGCCTGGCTGCTTCCTTCCTTCCTTGCTTATTGGAAATCCTCTTCTGTAGTTCCAGTCTTTAAGAACTCAGGTGAACCATCTGATAAATGCCTTGCTGCTTCCTTGCTTCCTTGCTTATTGGAAATCCTCTTCTGTAGTTCAAGTCTTTAAGAACTCAGGTGAACCATCTGATAAATGCCTTGCTGCTTCCTTGCTTCCTTCCTTATTGGAAATCCTCTTCTGTAGTTCCAGTCTTCAAGAACTCAGGTGAACCATCTGATAAATGCCTTGCTGCTTCCTTGCTTCCTTGCTTATTGGAAATCCTCTTCTGTAGTTCCAGTCTTTAAGAGCTCAGGTGAACCATCTGATAAATGCCTTGCTAGTTCTTGCTTCCTTGCTTATTGGAAATCCTCTTCTGTAGTTCCAGTCTTTAAGAACCCAGGTGAACCATCTGATAAATGCCTTGCCAGTTCTTGCTTCCTTGCTATTGGAAATCCTCTACTGTAGTTCCAGTCTTTAAGAACTCAGGTGAACCATCTGATAAATGCCTTGCTGCTTCCTTGCTTCCTTGCTTATTGGAAATCCTCTTCTGTAGTTCCAGTCTTTAAGAACTCAGGTGAACCATCTGATAAATGCCTTGCTGCTTCCTTGCTTCCTTGCTTATTGGAAATCCTCTTATGTAGTTCCAGTCTTTAAGAACGCAGGTGAACAATCTGATAAATGCCTTGCTGCTTCCTTGCTTCCTTGCTTATTGGAAATCCACTTCTGTAGTTCCAGTCTTTAAGAACTCAGGTGAACAATCTGATAAATGCCTTGCTGCTTCCTTGCTTCTTTGCTTATAGGAAATCCTCTTCTGTAGTTCCAGTCTTTAAGAACTCAGGTGAACCATCTGATAAATGCCTTGCTAGTTCTTGCTTCCTTGCTTATTGGAAATCCTCTTCTGTAGTTCCAGTCTTTAAGAACTCAGGTAAACAATCTGATAAATGCCTTGCTGCTTCCTTGCTTATTGGAAATCCTCTTCAGTAGTTCCAGTCTTTAAGAACTCAGGTAAACCATCTGATAAATGCCTTGCTGCTTCCTTGCTTCCTTGCTTATTGGAAATCCTCTTCTGTAGTTCCAGTCTTTAAGAACTCAGGTGAACCATCTGATAAATACCTTGCTAGTTCTTGCTTCCTTGCTTATTCGAAATCCACATCTGTAGTTCCAGTCTTTAAGAACTCAGGTGAACCATCTGATAAATGCCTTGCTGCTTCCTGGCTTCCTTGCTTATTGGAAATCCTCTTCTGTAGTTCCAGTCTTTAAGAACTCAGGTGAACCATCTGATAAATGCCTTGCTGCTTCCTTGCTTCCTTGCTTAATAGAAATCCTCTTCTGTAGTTCCAGTCTTTAAGAACTCAGGTGAACCATCTGATAAATGCCTTGCTAGTTCTTGCTTCCTTGCTTATTGGAAATCCTCTTCTGTAGTTCCAGTCTTTAAGAACCCAGGTGAACCATCTGATAAATGCCTTGCCAGTTCTTGCTTCCTTGCTATTGGAAATCCTCTACTGTAGTTCCAGTCTTTAAGAACTCAGGTGAACCATCTGATAAATGCCTTGTTGCTTCCTTGCTTCCTTGCTTATTGGAAATCCTCTTCTGTAGTTCCAGTCTTTAGAACTCAGGTGAACCATCTGATAAATGCCTTGCTGCTTCCTTGCTTTCCTGCATGTTGGAAATCCTCTTTTGTAGTTCCAGTCTTTAAGAACTAAGGTGAATCATCCGATAAATGCCTTGCTAGTTCTTGCTTCCTTGCTTATTGGAAATCCTCTTCTGTAGTTCCAGTCTTTAAGAACTCAGGTGAACAATCTGATAAATGCCTTGCTAGTTCTTGCTTCCTTGCTTATTCGAAATCCACTTCTGTAGTTCCAGTCTTTAAGAACTCAGGTGAACCATCTGATAAATGCCTTGCTGCTTCCTTGCTTCCTTGCTTATTGGAAATCCTCTTCTGTAGTTCCAGTCTTTAAGAACTCAGGTGAACCAACTGATAAATGCCTTGCTAGTTCTTGCTTCCTTGCTTATTGGAAATCCACTTCTGTAGTTCCAGTCTTTAAGAACTCAGGTGAACCATGTGATAAATGCCTTGCTAGTTCTTGCTTCCTTGCTTATTGGAAATCCTCTTCTGTAGTTCCAGTCTTTAAGAACTCAGGTGAACCATCTGATAAATGCCTGGCTGCTTCCTTCCTTCCTTGCTTATTGGAAATCCTCTTCTGTAGTTCCAGTCTTTAAGAACTCAGGTGAACCATCTGATAAATGCCTTGCTGCTTCCTTGCTTCCTTGCTTATTGGAAATCCTCTTCTGTAGTTCAAGTCTTTAAGAACTCAGGTGAACCATCTGATAAATGCCTTGCTGCTTCCTTGCTTCCTTCCTTATTGGAAATCCTCTTCTGTAATTCCAGTTTTCAGGAATCAGGTGAACCATCTGATAAATGCCTTGCTGCTTCCTTGCTTCCTTGCTTATTGGAAATCCTCTTCTGTAGTTCCAGTCTTTAAGAACTCAGGTGAACCATCTGATAAATGCCTTGTTGCTTCCTTGCTTCCTTGCTTATTGGAAATCCTCTTCTGTAGTTCCAGTCTTTAAGAACTCAGGTGAACCATCTGATAAATGCCTTGCTAGTTCTTGCTTCCTTGCTTATTGGAAATCCTCTTCTGTAGTTCCAGTCTTTAAGAACTCAGGTAAACAATCTGATAAATGCCTTGCTGCTTCCTTGCTTATTGGAAATCCTCTTCAGTAGTTCCAGTCTTTAAGAACTCAGGTAAACCATCTGATAAATGCCTTGCTGCTTCCTTGCTTCCTTGCTTATTGGAAATCCTCTTCTGTAGTTCCAGTCTTTAAGAACTCAGGTGAACCATCTGATAAATACCTTGCTAGTTCTTGCTTCCTTGCTTATTCGAAATCCACATCTGTAGTTCCAGTCTTTAAGAACTCAGGTGAACCATCTGATAAATGCCTTGCTGCTTCCTGGCTTCCTTGCTTATTGGAAATCCTCTTCTGTAGTTCCAGTCTTTAAGAACTCAGGTGAACCATCTGATAAATGCCTTGCTGCTTCCTTGCTTCCTTGCTTAATAGAAATCCTCTTCTGTAGTTCCAGTCTTTAAGAACTCAGGTGAACCATCTGATAAATGCCTTGCTAGTTCTTGCTTCCTTGCTTATTGGAAATCCTCTTCTGTAGTTCCAGTCTTTAAGAACCCAGGTGAACCATCTGATAAATGCCTTGCCAGTTCTTGCTTCCTTGCTATTGGAAATCCTCTACTGTAGTTCCAGTCTTTAAGAACTCAGGTGAACCATCTGATAAATGCCTTGTTGCTTCCTTGCTTCCTTGCTTATTGGAAATCCTCTTCTGTAGTTCCAGTCTTTAGAACTCAGGTGAACCATCTGATAAATGCCTTGCTGCTTCCTTGCTTTCCTGCATGTTGGAAATCCTCTTTTGTAGTTCCAGTCTTTAAGAACTAAGGTGAATCATCCGATAAATGCCTTGCTAGTTCTTGCTTCCTTGCTTATTGGAAATCCTCTTCTGTAGTTCCAGTCTTTAAGAACTCAGGTGAACAATCTGATAAATGCCTTGCTAGTTCTTGCTTCCTTGCTTATTCGAAATCCACTTCTGTAGTTCCAGTCTTTAAGAACTCAGGTGAACCATCTGATAAATGCCTTGCTGCTTCCTTGCTTCCTTGCTTATTGGAAATCCTCTTCTGTAGTTCCAGTCTTTAAGAACTCAGGTGAACCAACTGATAAATGCCTTGCTAGTTCTTGCTTCCTTGCTTATTGGAAATCCACTTCTGTAGTTCCAGTCTTTAAGAACTCAGGTGAACCATGTGATAAATGCCTTGCTAGTTCTTGCTTCCTTGCTTATTGGAAATCCTCTTCTGTAGTTCCAGTCTTTAAGAACTCAGGTGAACCATCTGATAAATGCCTGGCTGCTTCCTTCCTTCCTTGCTTATTGGAAATCCTCTTCTGTAGTTCCAGTCTTTAAGAACTCAGGTGAACCATCTGATAAATGCCTTGCTGCTTCCTTGCTTCCTTGCTTATTGGAAATCCTCTTCTGTAGTTCAAGTCTTTAAGAACTCAGGTGAACCATCTGATAAATGCCTTGCTGCTTCCTTGCTTCCTTCCTTATTGGAAATCCTCTTCTGTAATTCCAGTTTTCAGGAATCAGGTGAACCATCTGATAAATGCCTTGCTGCTTCCTTGCTTCCTTGCTTATTGGAAATCCTCTTCTGTAGTTCCAGTCTTTAAGAACTCAGGTGAACCATCTGATAAATGCCTTGTTGCTTCCTTGCTTCCTTGCTTATTGGAAATCCTCTTCTGTAGTTCCAGTCTTTAAGAACTCAGGTGAACCATCTTATAAATGCTTTGCTGCTTCCTTGCTTCCTTGCTTAATAGAAATGCTCTTCTGTAGTTCCAGTCTTTAAGAACTCAGGTGAACCATCTGATAAATGCCTTGCTGCTTCCTTGCTTATTGGAAATCATCTTCTGTAGTTCCAGTCTTTAAGAAATCAGGTGAACAATCTGATAAATGCCTTGCTGCTTCCTTGCTTCCTTGCTTAATAGAAATCCTCTTCTGTAGTTCCAGTCTTTAAGAACTCAGGTGAACCATCTGATAAATGCCTTGCTGCTTCCTGGCTTCCTTGCTTATTGGAAATCCTCTTCTGTAGTTCCAGTCTTTAAGAACTCAGGTGAACCATCTGATAAATGCCTTGCTGCTTCCTTGCTTCCTTGCTTAATAGAAATCCTCCTCTGTAGTTCCAGTCTTTATGAGCTCAGGTGAACCATCTGATAAATGCCTTGCTGCTTCCTTGCTTCCTTGCTTATTGTAAATCCTCTTCTGTAGTTCCAGTCTTTAGAACTCAGGTGAACCATCTGATAAATGCCTTGCTGCTTCCTTGCTTTCCTGCCTGTTGGAAATCCTCTTCTGTAGTTCCAGTCTTTAAGAACTCAGGTGAACCATCTGATAAATGCCTTGCTAGTTCTTGCTTCCTTGCTTATTGGAAATCCTCTTCTGTAGTTCCAGTCTTTAAGAACTCAGGTGAACCATCTGATAAATGCCTTGCTGCTTCCTTGCTTCCTTGCTTATTGGAAATCCTCTTCTGTAGTTCCAGTCTTTAGAACTCAGGTGAACCATCTGATAAATGCCTTGCTGCTTCCTTGCTTCCTTGCTTATTGGAAATCCTCTTATGTAGTTCCAGTCTTTAAGAACGCAGGTGAACAATCTGATAAATGCCTTGCTGCTTCCTTGCTTCCTTGCTTATTGGAAATCCACTTCTGTAGTTCCAGTCTTTAAGAACTCAGGTGAACAATCTGATAAATGCCTTGCTGCTTCCTTGCTTCTTTGCTTATAGGAAATCCTCTTCTGTAGTTCCAGTCTTTAAGAACTCAGGTGAACCATCTGATAAATGCCTTGCTAGTTCTTGCTTCCTTGCTTATTGGAAATCCTCTTCTGTAGTTCCAGTCTTTAAGAACTCAGGTAAACAATCTGATAAATGCCTTGCTGCTTCCTTGCTTATTGGAAATCCTCTTCAGTAGTTCCAGTCTTTAAGAACTCAGGTAAACCATCTGATAAATGCCTTGCTGCTTCCTTGCTTCCTTGCTTATTGGAAATCCTCTTCTGTAGTTCCAGTCTTTAAGAACTCAGGTGAACCATCTGATAAATACCTTGCTAGTTCTTGCTTCCTTGCTTATTCAAAATCCACATCTGTAGTTCCAGTCTTTAAGAACTCAGGTGAACCATCTGATAAATGCCTTGCTGCTTCCTGGCTTCCTTGCTTATTGGAAATCCTCTTCTGTAGTTCCAGTCTTTAAGAACTCAGGTGAACCATCTGATAAATGCCTTGCTGCTTCCTTGCTTCCTTGCTTAATAGAAATCCTCTTCTGTAGTTCCAGTCTTTAAGAACTCAGGTGAACCATCTGATAAATGCCTTGCTAGTTCTTGCTTCCTTGCTTATTGGAAATCCTCTTCTGTAGTTCCAGTCTTTAAGAACCCAGGTGAACCATCTGATAAATGCCTTGCCAGTTCTTGCTTCCTTGCTATTGGAAATCCTCTACTGTAGTTCCAGTCTTTAAGAACTCAGGTGAACCATCTGATAAATGCCTTGTTGCTTCCTTGCTTCCTTGCTTATTGGAAATCCTCTTCTGTAGTTCCAGTCTTTAGAACTCAGGTGAACCATCTGATAAATGCCTTGCTGCTTCCTTGCTTTCCTGCCTGTTGGAAATCCTCTTTTGTAGTTCCAGTCTTTAAGAACTAAGGTGAATCATCCGATAAATGCCTTGCTAGTTCTTGCTTCCTTGCTTATTGGAAATCCTCTTCTGTAGTTCCAGTCTTTAAGAACTCAGGTGAACAATCTGATAAATGCCTTGCTAGTTCTTGCTTCCTTGCTTATTCGAAATCCACTTCTGTAGTTCCAGTCTTTAAGAACTCAGGTGAACCATCTGATAAATGCCTTGCTGCTTCCTTGCTTCCTTGCTTATTGGAAATCCTCTTCTGTAGTTCCAGTCTTTAAGAACTCAGGTGAACCAACTGATAAATGCCTTGCTAGTTCTTGCTTCCTTGCTTATTGGAAATCCACTTCTGTAGTTCCAGTCTTTAAGAACTCAGGTGAACCATGTGATAAATGCCTTGCTAGTTCTTGCTTCCTTGCTTATTGGAAATCCTCTTCTGTAGTTCCAGTCTTTAAGAACTCAGGTGAACCATCTGATAAATGCCTGGCTGCTTCCTTCCTTCCTTGCTTATTGGAAATCCTCTTCTGTAGTTCCAGTCTTTAAGAACTCAGGTGAACCATCTGATAAATGCCTTGCTGCTTCCTTGCTTCCTTGCTTATTGGAAATCCTCTTCTGTAGTTCAAGTCTTTAAGAACTCAGGTGAACCATCTGATAAATGCCTTGCTGCTTCCTTGCTTCCTTCCTTATTGGAAATCCTCTTCTGTAGTTCCAGTCTTCAAGAACTCAGGTGAACCATCTGATAAATGCCTTGCTGCTTCCTTGCTTCCTTGCTTATTGGAAATCCTCTTCTGTAGTTCCAGTCTTTAAGAACTCAGGTGAACCATCTGATAAATGCCTTGTTGCTTCCTTGCTTCCTTGCTTATTGGAAATCCTCTTCTGTAGTTCCAGTCTTTAAGAACTCAGGTGAACCATCTGATAAATGCTTTGCTGCTTCCTTGCTTCCTTGCTTAATAGAAATCCTCTTCTGTAGTTCCAGTCTTTAAGAACTCAGGTGAACCATCTGATAAATGCCTTGCTGCTTCCTTGCTTATTGGAAATCATCTTCTGTAGTTCCAGTCTTTAAGAAATCAGGTGAACAATCTGATAAATGCCTTGCTGCTTCCTTGCTTCCTTGCTTAATAGAAATCCTCTTCTGTAGTTCCAGTCTTTAAGAACTCAGGTGAACCATCTGATAAATGCCTTGCTGCTTCCTGGCTTCCTTGCTTATTGGAAATCCTCTTCTGTAGTTCCAGTCTTTAAGAACTCAGGTGAACCATCTGATAAATGCCTTGCTGCTTCCTTGCTTCCTTGCTTAATAGAAATCCTCCTCTGTAGTTCCAGTCTTTATGAGCTCAGGTGAACCATCTGATAAATGCCTTGCTGCTTCCTTGCTTCCTTGCTTATTGTAAATCCTCTTCTGTAGTTCCAGTCTTTAGAACTCAGGTGAACCATCTGATAAATGCCTTGCTGCTTCCTTGCTTTCCTGCCTGTTGGAAATCCTCTTCTGTAGTTCCAGTCTTTAAGAACTCAGGTGAACCATCTGATAAATGCCTTGCTAGTTCTTGCTTCCTTGCTTATTGGAAATCCTCTTCTGTAGTTCCAGTCTTTAAGAACTCAGGTGAACCATCTGATAAATGCCTTGCTGCTTCCTTGCTTCCTTGCTTATTGGAAATCCTCTTCTGTAGTTCCAGTCTTTAGAACTCAGGTGAACCATCTGATAAATGCCTTGCTGCTTCCTTGCTTTCCTGCCTGATGGAAATCCTCTTCTGTAGTTCCAGTCTTTAAGAACTCAGGTGAACCATCTGATAAATGCCTTGCTGCTTCCTTGCTTCCTTGCTTATTGGAAATCCTCTTATGTAGTTCCAGTCTTTAAGAACTCAGGTGAACAATCTGATAAATGCCTTGCTGCTTCCTTGCTTCCTTGCTTATTGGAAATCCACTTCTGTAGTTCCAGTGTTTAAGAACTCAGGTGAACAATCTGATAAATGCCTTGCTGCTTCCTTGCTTCCTTGCTTATAGGAAATCCTCTTCTGTAGTTCCAGTCTTTAAGAACTCAGGTGAACCATCTGATAAATGCCTTGCTAATACTTGCTTCCTTGCTTATTCGAAATCCACTTCTGTAGTTCCAGTCTTTAAGAACACAGGTGAACCATCTGATAAATGCCTTGCTGCTTCCTTGCTTCCTTGCCTATTGGAAATCCTCTTCTGTAGTTCCAGTCTTTAAGAACTCAGGTGAACCATCTGATAAATGCCTTGCTAGTTCTTGCTTCCTTGCTTATTGGAAATCCTCTTCTGTAGTTCCATTCTTTAAGAACTCAGGTGAACCATCTGATAAATGCCTTGCTGCTTCCTTGCTTCCTTGCCTATTGGAAATCCTCTTCTGTAGTTCCAGTCTTTAAGAACTCAGGTAAACAATCTGATAAATGCCTTGCTGCTTCCTTGCTTATTGGAAATCCTCTTCTGTAGTTCCAGTCTTTAAGAACTCAGGTGAACAATCTGATAAATGCCTTTCTGCTTCCTTGCTTCCTTGCTTATTGGAAATCCTCTTCTGTAGTTCCAGTCTTTAAGAACTCAGGTGAACCATCTGATAAATACCTTGCTAGTTCTTGCTTCCTTGCTTATTCGAAATCCACATCTGTAGTTCCAGTCTTTAAGAACTCAGGTGAACCATCTGATAAATGCCTTGCTGCTTCCTGGCTTCCTTGCTTATTGGAAATCCTCTTCTGTAGTTCCAGTCTTTAAGAACTCAGGTGAACCATCTGATAAATGCCTTGCTGCTTCCTTGCTTCCTTGCTTAATAGAAATCCTCTTCTGTAGTTCCAGTCTTTAAGAGCTCAGGTGAACCATCTGATAAATGCCTTGCTAGTTCTTGCTTCCTTGCTTATTGGAAATCCTCTTCTGTAGTTCCAGTCTTTAAGAACCCAGGTGAACCATCTGATAAATGCCTTGCCAGTTCTTGCTTCCTTGCTATTGGAAATCCTCTACTGTAGTTCCAGTCTTTAAGAACTCAGGTGAACCATCTGATAAATGCCTTGCTGCTTCCTTGCTTCCTTGCTTATTGGAAATCCTCTTCTGTAGTTCCAGTCTTTAAGAACTCAGGTGAACCATCTGATAAATGCCTTGCTGCTTCCTTGCTTCCTTGCTTATTGGAAATCCTCTTATGTAGTTCCAGTCTTTAAGAACGCAGGTGAACAATCTGATAAATGCCTTGCTGCTTCCTTGCTTCCTTGCTTATTGGAAATCCACTTCTGTAGTTCCAGTCTTTAAGAACTCAGGTGAACAATCTGATAAATGCCTTGCTGCTTCCTTGCTTCTTTGCTTATAGGAAATCCTCTTCTGTAGTTCCAGTCTTTATGAACTCAGGTGAACCATCTGATAAATGCCTTGCTAGTTCTTGCTTCCTTGCTTATTGGAAATCCTCTTCTGTAGTTCCACTCTTTAAGAACTCAGGTAAACAATCTGATAAATGCCTTGCTGGTTCCTTGCTTATTGGAAATCCTCTTCAGTAGTTCCAGTCTTTAAGAACTCAGGTGAACCATCTGATAAATGCCTTGCTGCTTCCTTGCTTCCTTGCTTATTGGAAATCCTCTTCTGTAGTTCCAGTCTTTAAGAACTCAGGTGAACCATCTGATAAATACCTTGCTAGTTCTTGCTTCCTTGCTTATTCGAAATCCACATCTGTAGTTCCAGTCTTTAAGAACTCAGGTGAACCATCTGATAAATGCCTTGCTGCTTCCTGGCTTCCTTGCTTATTGGAAATCCTCTTCTGTAGTTCCAGTCTTTAAGAACTCAGGTGAACCATCTGATAAATGCCTTGCTGCTTCCTTGCTTCCTTGCTTAATAGAAATCCTCTTCTGTAGTTCCAGTCTTTAAGAACTCAGGTGAACCATCTGATAAATGCCTTGCTAGTTCTTGCTTCCTTGCTTATTGGAAATCCTCTTCTGTAGTTCCAGTCTTTAAGAACCCAGGTGAACCATCTGATAAATGCCTTGCCAGTTCTTGCTTCCTTGCTATTGGAAATCCTCTACTGTAGTTCCAGTCTTTAAGAACTCAGGTGAACCATCTGATAAATGCCTTGTTGCTTCCTTGCTTCCTTGCTTATTGGAAATCCTCTTCTGTAGTTCCAGTCTTTAGAACTCAGGTGAACCATCTGATAAATGCCTTGCTGCTTCCTTGCTTTCCTGCCTGTTGGAAATCCTCTTTTGTAGTTCCAGTCTTTAAGAACTAAGGTGAATCATCCGATAAATGCCTTGCTAGTTCTTGCTTCCTTGCTTATTGGAAATCCTCTTCTGTAGTTCCAGTCTTTAAGAACTCAGGTGAACCATCTGATAAATGCCTTGCTGCTTCCTTGCTTCCTTGCTTATTGGAAATCCTCTTATGTAGTTCCAGTCTTTAAGAACGCAGGTGAACAATCTGATAAATGCCTTGCTGCTTCCTTGCTTCCTTGCTTATTGGAAATCCACTTCTGTAGTTCCAGTCTTTAAGAACTCAGGTGAACAATCTGATAAATGCCTTGCTGCTTCCTTGCTTCTTTGCTTATAGGAAATCCTCTTCTGTAGTTCCAGTCTTTATGAACTCAGGTGAACCATCTGATAAATGCCTTGCTAGTTCTTGCTTCCTTGCTTATTGGAAATCCTCTTCTGTAGTTCCACTCTTTAAGAACTCAGGTAAACAATCTGATAAATGCCTTGCTGGTTCCTTGCTTATTGGAAATCCTCTTCAGTAGTTCCAGTCTTTAAGAACTCAGGTGAACCATCTGATAAATGCCTTGCTGCTTCCTTGCTTCCTTGCTTATTGGAAATCCTCTTCTGTAGTTCCAGTCTTTAAGAACTCAGGTGAACCATCTGATAAATACCTTGCTAGTTCTTGCTTCCTTGCTTATTCGAAATCCACATCTGTAGTTCCAGTCTTTAAGAACTCAGGTGAACCATCTGATAAATGCCTTGCTGCTTCCTGGCTTCCTTGCTTATTGGAAATCCTCTTCTGTAGTTCCAGTCTTTAAGAACTCAGGTGAACCATCTGATAAATGCCTTGCTGCTTCCTTGCTTCCTTGCTTAATAGAAATCCTCTTCTGTAGTTCCAGTCTTTAAGAACTCAGGTGAACCATCTGATAAATGCCTTGCTAGTTCTTGCTTCCTTGCTTATTGGAAATCCTCTTCTGTAGTTCCAGTCTTTAAGAACCCAGGTGAACCATCTGATAAATGCCTTGCCAGTTCTTGCTTCCTTGCTATTGGAAATCCTCTACTGTAGTTCCAGTCTTTAAGAACTCAGGTGAACCATCTGATAAATGCCTTGTTGCTTCCTTGCTTCCTTGCTTATTGGAAATCCTCTTCTGTAGTTCCAGTCTTTAGAACTCAGGTGAACCATCTGATAAATGCCTTGCTGCTTCCTTGCTTTCCTGCCTGTTGGAAATCCTCTTTTGTAGTTCCAGTCTTTAAGAACTAAGGTGAATCATCCGATAAATGCCTTGCTAGTTCTTGCTTCCTTGCTTATTGGAAATCCTCTTCTGTAGTTCCAGTCTTTAAGAACTCAGGTGAACAATCTGATAAATGCCTTGCTAGTTCTTGCTTCCTTGCTTATTCGAAATCCACTTCTGTAGTTCCAGTCTTTAAGAACTCAGGTGAACCATCTGATAAATGCCTTGCTGCTTCCTTGCTTCCTTGCTTATTGGAAATCCTCTTCTGTAGTTCCAGTCTTTAAGAACTCAGGTGAACCATCTGATAAATGCCTTGCTAGTTCTTGCTTCCTTGCTTATTCGAAATACACATCTGTAGTTCCAGTCTTTAAGAACTCAGGTGAACCATCTGATAAATGCCTTGCTGCTTCCTGGCTTCCTTGCTTATTGGAAATCCTCTTCTGTAGTTCCAGTCTTTATGAACTCAGGTGAACCATCTGATAAATGCCTTGCTAGTTCTTGCTTCCTTGCTTATTGGAAACCCTCTTCTGTAGTTCCAGTCTTTAAGAACTCAGGTGAACCATCTGATAAATGCCTTGCTAGTTCTTGCTTCCTTGCTTATTGGAAATCCACTTCTGTAGTTCCAGTCTTTAAGAACTCAGGTGAACCATCTGATAAATGCCTTGCTGCTTCCTTGCTTCCTTGCTTATTGGAAATCCTCTTCTTTAGTTCCAGTCTTTAAGAACTCAGGTGAACCATCTGATAAATGCCTTGCTAGTTCTTGCTTCCTTGCTTATTGGAAATCCTCTTCTGTAGTTCCAGTCTTTAAGAACTCAGGTGAACCATCTGATAAATGCCTTGCTAGTTCTTGCTTCCTTGCTTATTGGAAATCCTCTTCTGTAGTTCCAGTCTTTAAGAACTCAGGTGAACCATCTGATAAATGCCTTGCTAGTTCTTGCTTCCTTGCTTATTGGAAATCCTCTTCTGTAGTTCCAGTCTTTAAGAACTCAGGTGAACCATCTGATAAATGCCTTGCTAGTTCTTGCTTCCTTGCTTATTGGAAATCCTCTTCTGTAGTTCTAGTCTTTAAGAACTCAGGTGAACCATCTGATAAATGCCTTGCTGCTTCCTTGCTTCCTTGCTTATTGGAAATCCTCTTCTGTAGTTCCAGTCTTTAAGAACTCAGGTGAACCATCTGATAAATTCCTTGCTAGTTCTTGCTTCCTTGCTTATTGGAAATCCTCTTCTGTAGTTCCAGTCTTTAAGAACTCAGGTGAACCATCTGATAAATGCCTTGCTGCTTCCTTGCTTCCTTGCTTATTGGAAATCCTCTTCTGTAGTTCCAGTCTTTAAGAACTCAGGTGAACCATCTGATAAATGCCTTGCTAGTTCTTGCTTCCTTGCTTATTGGAAATCCTCTTCTGTAGTTCCAGTCTTTAAGAACTCAGGTGAACCATCTGATAAATGCCGTGCTAGTTCTTGCTTCCTTGCTTATTGGAAATCCTCTTCTGTAGTTCCAGTCTTTAAGAACTCAGGTGAACAATCTGATAAATGCCTTGCTAGTTCTTGCTTCCTTGCTTATTCGAAATCCACTTCTGTAGTTCCAGTCTTTCAGAACTCAGGTGAACCATCTGATAAATGCCTTGCTAGTTCTTGCTTCCTTGCTTATTCGAAATACACATCTGTAGTTCCAGTCTTTAAGAACTCAGGTGAACCATCTGATAAATGCCTTGCTGCTTCCTGGCTTCCTTGCTTATTGGAAATCCTCTTCTGTAGTTCCAGTCTTTATGAACTCAGGTGAACCATCTGATAAATGCCTTGCTAGTTCTTGCTTCCTTGCTTATTGGAAACCCTCTTCTGTAGTTCCAGTCTTTAAGAACTCAGGTGAACCATCTGATAAATGCCTTGCTAGTTCTTGCTTATTGGAAATCCACTTCTGTAGTTCCAGTCTTTAAGAACTCAGGTGAACCATCTGATAAATGCCTTGCTAGTTCTTGCTTCCTTGCTTATTGCAAACCCTCTTCTGTAGTTCCAGTCTTTAAGAACTCAGGTGAACCATCTGATAAATGCCTTGCTAGTTCTTGCTTCCTTGCTTATTGGAAATCCTCTTCTGTAGTTCCAGTCTTTAAGAACTCAGGTGAACCATCTGATAAATGCCTTGCTAGTTCTTGCTTCTTTGTTTATTGGAAATCCTCTTCTGTAGTTCCAGTCTTTAAGAACTCAGGTGAACCATCTGATAAATGCCTTGCTAGTTCTTGCTTCCTTGCTTATTGGAAATCCTCTTCTGTAGTTCCAGTCTTTAAGAACTCAGGTGAACCATCTGATAAATGCCTTGCTGCTTCCTTGCTTCCTTGCTTATTGGAAATCCTCTTCTGTAGTTCCAGTCTTTAAGAACTCAGGTGAACCATCTGATAAATGCCTTGCTAGTTCTTGCTTCCTTGCTTATTGGAAATCCTCTTCTGTAGTTCCAGTCCTTAAGAACTCAGGTGAACCATCTGATAAATGCCTTGCTAGTTCTTGCTTCCTTGCTCATTCGAAATCCACTTCTGTAGTTCCAGTCTTTAAGAACTCAGGTGAACCATCTGATAAATGCCTTGCTGCTTCCTTGCTTCCTTGCTTATTGGAAATCCTCTTCTGTAGTTCCAGTCTTTAAGAACTCAGGTGAACCATCTGATAAATGCCTTGCTAATTCTTGCTTCCTTGCTTATTCGAAATCCACATCTGTAGTTCCAGTCTTCAAGAACTCAGGTGAACCATCTGATAAATGCCTTGCTGCTTCCTGGCTTCCTTGCTTATTGGAAATCCTCTTCTGTAGTTCCAGTCTTTATGAACTCAGGTGAACCATCTGATAAATGCCTTGCTAGTTCTTGAATTCCTTGCTTATTGGAAATCCTCTTCTGTAGTTCCAGTCTTTAAGAACTCAGGTGAACCATCTGATAAATGCCTTGCTAGTTCTTGCTTCCTTGCTTATTGGAAATCCTCTTCTGTAGTTCCAGTCTTTAAGAACTCAGGTGAACCATCTGATAAATGCCTTGCTAGTTCTTGCTTCTTTGCTTATTGGAAATCCACTTCTGTAGTTCCAGTCTTTAAGAACTCAGGTAAACCATCTGATAAATGCCTTGCTAGTTCTTCCTTCCTTGCTTATTGGAAATCCTCTTCTGTAGTTCCAGTCTTTAAGAACTCAGGTGAACCATCTGATAAATGCCTTGCTGCTTCCTTGCTTCCTTGCTTATTGGAAATCCTCTTCTGTAGTTCCAGTCTTTAAGAACTCAGGTGAACCATCTGATAAATTCCTCGCTAGTTCTTGCTTCCTTGCTATTGGAAATCCTCTTCTGTAGTTCCAGTCTTTAAGAACTCAGGTGAACCATCTGATAAATGCCTTGCTAGTTCTTGCTTCCTTGCTTATTGGAAATCCTCTTCTATAGTTCCAGTCTTTAAGAACTCAGGTGAACCATCTGATAAATGCCTTGCTAGTTCTTGCTTCCTTGCTTATTGGAAATCCTCTTCTGTAGTTCCAGTCTTTAAGAACTCAGGTGAACCATCTGATAAATGCCTTGCTAGTTCTTGCTTCTTTGCTTATTGGAAATCCACTTCTGTAGTTCCAGTCTTTATGAACTCAGGTAAACCATCTGATAAATGCCTTGCTAGTTCTTCCTTCCTTGCTTATTGGAAATCCTCTTCTGTAGTTCCAGTCTTTAAGAACTCAGGTGAACCATCTGATAAATGCCTTGCTGCTTCCTTGCTTCCTTGCTTATTGGAAATCCTCTTCTGTAGTTCCAGTCTTTAAGAACTCAGGTGAACCATCTGATAAATTCCTCGCTAGTTCTTGCTTCCTTGCTATTGGAAATCCTCTTCTGTAGTTCCAGTCTTTAAGAACTCAGGTGAACCATCTGATAAATGCCTTGCTAGTTCTTGCTTCCTTGCTTATTGGAAATCCTCTTCTATAGTTCCAGTCTTTAAGAACTCAGGTGAACCATCTGATAAATGCCTTGCTAGTTCTTGCTTCCTTGCTTATTGGAAATCCTCTTCTGTAGTTCCAGTCTTTAAGAACTCAGGTGAACCATCTGATAAATACCTTGCTAGTTCTTGCTTCCTTCCTTATTGGAAATCCTCTTCTGTAGTTCCAGTCTTTAAGAACTCAGGTGAACCATCTGATAAATGCCTTGCTAGTTCTTGCTTCCTTGCTTATTGGAAATCCTCTTCTGTAGTTCCAGTCTTTAAGAACTCAGGTGAACCATCTAATAAATGCCTTGCTGCTTCCTTGCTTACTTGCTTATTGGAAATCCTCTTCTGTAGTTCCAGTCTTTAAGAACTCAGGTGAACCATCTGATAAATGCCTTGCTAATTCTTGCTTCCTTGCTTATTGGAAATCCTCTTCTGTAGTTCCAGTCTTTAAGAACTCAGGTGAACCATCTGATAAATGCCTTGCTAGTTCTTGCTTCCTTGCTTATTGGAAACCCTCTTCTGTAGTTCCAGTCTTTAAGAACTCAGGTGAACCATCTGATAAATGCCTTGCTAGTTCTTGCTTCCTTGCTTATTGGAAATCCTCTTCTGTAGTTCCAGTCTTTAAGAACTCAGGTGAACCATCTGATAAATGCCTTGCTAGTTCTTGCTTCCTTGCTTATTGGAAATCCTCTTCTGTAGTTCCAGTCTTTAAGAACTCAGGTGAACCATCTGATAAATGCCTTGCTAGTTCTTGCTTCCTTGCTTATTGGAAATCCTCTTCTGTAGTTCCAGTCTTTAAGAACTCAGGTGAACCATCTGATAAATGCCTTGCTGCTTCCTTGCTTCCTTGCTTATTGGAAATCCTCTTCTTTAGTTCCAGTCTTTAAGAACTCAGGTGAACCATCTGATAAATGCCTTGCTAGTTCTTGCTTCCTTGCTTATTGGAAATCCTCTTCTGTAGTTCCAGTCTTTAAGAACTCAGGTGAACCATCTGATAAATGCCTTGCTAGTTCTTGCTTCCTTGCTTATTGGAAATCCTCTTCTGTAGTTCCAGTCTTTAAGAACTCAGGTGAACCATCTGATAAATGCCTTGCTAGTTCTTGCTTCCTTGCTTATTGGAAATCCTCTTCTGTAGTTCCAGTCTTTAAGAACTCAGGTGAACCATCTGATAAATGCCTTGCTAGTTCTTGCTTCCTTGCTTATTGGAAATCCTCTTCTGTAGTTCTAGTCTTTAAGAACTCAGGTGAACCATCTGATAAATGCCTTGCTGCTTCCTTGCTTCCTTGCTTATTGGAAATCCTCTTCTGTAGTTCCAGTCTTTAAGAACTCAGGTGAACCATCTGATAAATTCCTTGCTAGTTCTTGCTTCCTTGCTTATTGGAAATCCTCTTCTGTAGTTCCAGTCTTTAAGAACTCAGGTGAACCATCTGATAAATGCCTTGCTGCTTCCTTTCTTCCTTGCTTATTGGAAATCCTCTTCTGTAGTTCCAGTCTTTAAGAACTCAGGTGAACCATCTGATAAATGCCTTGCTAGTTCTTGCTTCCTTGCTTATTGGAAATCCTCTTCTGTAGTTCCAGTCTTTAAGAACTCAGGTGAACCATCTGATAAATGCCGTGCTAGTTCTTGCTTCCTTGCTTATTGGAAATCCTCTTCTGTAGTTCCAGTCTTTAAAAACTCAGGTGAACCATCTGATAAATGCCTTGCTAGTTCTTGCTTCCTTGCTTATTGGAAATCCTCTTCTGTAGTTCCAGTCTTTAAGAACTCAGGTGAACCATCTGATAAATGCCTTGCTAGTTCTTGCTTCCTTGCTTATTGGAAATCCACTTCTGTAGTTCCAGTCTTTAAGAACTCAGGTGAACCATTTGATAAATACCTTGCTAGTTCTTGCTTCCTTGCTTATTGGAAATCCGCTTCTGTAGTTCCAGTCTTTAAGAACTCAGGTGAACAATCTGATAAATGCCTTGCTAGTTCTTGCTTCCTTGCTTATTGGAAATCCTCTTCTGTAGTTCTAATCTTTAAGAACTCAGGTGAACCATCTGATAAATGCCTTGCTAGTTCTTGCTTCCTTGCTTATTGGAAATCCTCTTCTGTAGTTCCAGTCTTTAAGAACTCAGGTGAACCATCTGATAAATGCCTTGCTAGTTCTTGCTTCCTTGCTTATTGGAAATCCTCTTCTATAGTTCCAGTCTTTAAGAACTCAGGTGAACCATCTGATAAATGCCTTGCAATTCTTGCTTCCTTGCTTATTGGAAATCCACTTCTGTAGTTCCAGTCTTTAAGAACTCAGGTGAACAATCTGATAAATGCCTTGCTAGTTCTTGCTTCCTTGCTTATTGGAAATCCTCTTCTGTAGTTCCAGTCTTTAAGAACTCAGGTGAACCATCTGATAAATGCCTTGCTAGTTCTTGCTTCCTTGCTTATTGGAAATCCTCTTCTGTAGTTCCAGTCTTTAAGAACTCAGGTGAACCATCTGATAAATGCCTTGCTGCTTCCTTGCTTCCTTGCTTATTGGAAATCCTCTTCTGTAGTTCCAGTCTTTAAGAACTCAGGTGAACCATCTGATAAATGCCTTGCTAGTTCTTGCTTCCTTGCTTATTGGAAATCCTCTTCTGTAGTTCCAGTCTTTAAGAACTCAGGTGAACCATCTGATAAATGCCGTGCTAGTTCTTGCTTCCTTGCTTATTGGAAATCCTCTTCTGTAGTTCCAGTCTTTAAAAACTCAGGTGAACCATCTGATAAATGCCTTGCTAGTTCTTGCTTCCTTGCTTATTGGAAATCCTCTTCTGTAGTTCCAGTCTTTAAGAACTCAGGTGAACCATCTGATAAATGCCTTCCTATTTCTTCCTTCCTTGCTTATTGGAAATCCACTTCTGTAGTTCCAGTCTTTAAGAACTCAGGTGAACTATTTGATAAATACCTTGCTAGTTCTTGCTTCCTTGCTTATTGGAAATCCGCTTCTGTAGTTCCAGTCTTTAAGAACTCAGGTGAACAATCTGATAAATGCCTTGCTAGTTCTTGCTTCCTTGCTTATTGGAAATCCTCTTCTGTAGTTCCAGTCTTTAAGAACCCAGGTGAACCATCTGATAAATGCCTTGCTAGTTCTTGCTTCCTTGCTTATTGGAAATCCTCTTCTGTAGTTCCAGTCTTTAAGAACTCAGGTGAACCATCTGATAAATGCCTTGCTAGTTCTTGCTTCCTTGCTTATTGGAAATTCTCTTCTATAGTTCCAGTCTTTAAGAACTCAGGTGAACCATCTGATAAATACCTTGCTAGTTCTTGCTTCCTTGCTTATTGGAAATCCACTTCTGTAGTTCCAGTCTTTAAGAACTCAGGTGAACAATCTGATAAATGCCTTGCTAGTTCTTGTCTTCCTTGCTTATTGGAAATCCTCTTCTGTAGTTCCAGTCTTAAAGAACTCAGGTGAATCGTTTCAGTCTTTTACCACTTTTTGAGAAAGTACTAGTGACTCTAATCAATTCTGAATTGGTTAAGTATCTCACATCACACTGTCTTCTTTCAGATAGACAATATGGCTTCTAATTTTTCTAGGTCAACTGCTGATGTATTAACGACTATTGATGAAAGAGTCTGTTAATCTTTAAATAACAATAATGAAGTTCCGGCTGATGTTTTGGATGTCTTGAAGGAATTTGACAAAGTTTGGTATGCTGATCTTCTTCACAAGTTGAAATGTTATGGAATTTCTAGATTAATTTTTGATCTGACTCAGCCTTTTTTATCAAATTGCAAAATGAAGGTTGTCTTGAATGGCCACTCTTCTAGATCTTTTTCTATTAATGCAATTGTCCCCCACGGCCTGCATTGTTCCGAATTTAAATCAGCAACATTCATGAAAACACGATATACAGTGCTGTTCGATAAAAGTGACTCACCTGTTTTTTTTTTACTTAAAAACTTTGTCGCGTATTGTTTTTGGGGTCAAACTAATTTTTAATCTTACTAATATAAAGACCCCTTCCCGACCACCTAGTAAAAAAGTTTATTCACCCTAATGTATTTGATTGATAATTATAATTTTGGATATAAATGAGATTTAGGGAAAAACTCTGTGCAAAAAAGTGACTTACTTATTTCCTGCAACTAGTAATCAATGGAAACATAACCGAACAGCTTTAAATAAAGAATAATAGACGTATATATTTTATTTATAATAGGTAATATAGTTCGAAATATTTAATAATCTGTTGTTTAGGATCCACCTAATCTGCATAGGTGACTACCAACTATATAAATAGTGGTTGGTACCGGAAGACGAGGAGGAGGAATCACGGGATCCAACTAGAGACTCTGATCGACTGCGACTAGTCAACACATTCTCCAGGAACGTCTTCCCAGAAATATACAGAAATACTATATGTACTTATTGTGTACACTTTCTTGTTATAATACATTCTTGTTCTAAGTACATTTTGTGTTGCATTATTATTCCATGCATTAGGCGAGATTCAACAATGAGTCAAGACTCAACATAATCTATGGGTCCTCCTTTATTTTGAATAACCTTCTCAACCCTTTTTGGCATTGACTTGATTAGGTTCTGGCAAATCTCATCTCCAAGCATTGAATTTCATTCGGATATGAAATTCACAATCAAATCCTCTTTGTTGCTCAACTGCTTTCTCCAGAACCTGTACTTTATAATGCTCCATAAGTTTTCTATGGGGGTTGAGGTCAGGAGATTGGGGCGGCGATGTTATAACACTCACCTGCTTCTCATCAAAGTATTCCTTCATCAATTTTGATTTGTGACAGGGAGCATTATCCTGCATAAAAATGAGCTTGGTGGGGTCGATTTGCACCCTTTCAGCAGAAGGGAGCAGACAAGACTCCAAAATTCTCTTGTACTTCTCGCTCCTGAGGGTCTTTTCAATAGGTTTTAAGAAACCAGTTCCATGAAAAGAAAAGCATCCCCAGAACATTATACTGAACGGATGCTTGACAGTACTTACTGCTAAATTCAAAGAGCTTTCAAAGCTTCTTCTTCGGATTTTAGATCGCTTATGTTTTGAATTTAGCTCAACTTTCGCTTCATCGTAGAGGAGAACATTTAGTAAAAAAATCAGGTGAGTCACTTTTATCGAACATCACCATACGTCTGTGCATGTATCACTAATATGAGATCCTAACTTGAGTAAGCATAATGCCGATATTTGAGTTACGTTGTGCTTTTAGGAAATGAATTATTATGCTTTTATTAAGAGGAAAAATTAAGATCGTAAGCGATAGTGGCTTTTCTGGGCTTTTATTTCTTTAATATCCAAAAATTGTCATGACTTATGAAATATAGAGAGGATAGTTATGCTGTTGTCTTTTCCCACTGTTTTTAATTCGCAATAGTTATTCTAGTCCTACCAAGGCTATAGAATTTTGTCCCCTCTACTATTTCTCCTATAGATGGGGAGAGAAGCGATGGCTTCATGCCTTACCAAGTAAAGTGAATGCGGCAGTATTGGTTGAAATTTGAACTTGGCTAGTCGATTCCATTTTCTGCGCGAAAATCTGTTACAGCACACACACACGCGCGTGCGCACACACAGACACACAAACACAAACACACACGCACACATACACATACATTCGAACTCCTGACTTAAAAGTTAGAATATCTAGGTACCAAAATAATGTTGCAAATTCTATGTATATTTTTTTGAATATTCTGAGTATTTACCCATATTTACATAGCAGTCTTTTTTCAAATCTATTTTAACATTTTTTTATTTATGATCATAACTACATCAATGTCCTGGGTAAAACGATAAACTACATCCAACTGCAAGGCCTCTAATCGGGAGGTTTTGAGGAGCGTGGAACCACCTCTTAATTGCTGGTGTTCCCAGGTACATCCTGGCCTGGGATGGTAGCACCTGTTAGGGTCCCAACTATTGGCAAATAATTAACCCCCAAACTGCGGTCATAACACCATGAAAGTGTAAAAATAGGTTTTAATACCAGCAATAGATTTTTGTAAAAAAAAGGAAAAATTATTACCAGCAATACATTTTGGAAAAAAAAATTACCAGCAATACATTTTGGAAAAAATATTAACCAGCAATACATTTTTTGTGAAAAAATATTACCACCAATACATTTTGGAAAAAAAAAATATTACCAGCAATGCATTTTTGAAAAAAAAAATATTACCAGCAATAAAAAGCTTGTTGTCATTAAATAACCCATAGAGGTTGGTATGCCGTAAACCAAAACAAACTAAACCAAATATAATCAGAATTTAATCGTTTATAAACATATTTCATTGCAGGATCATTACGGTGTTTAGGCGCCAGTCTTGGACTGTCAACCGGTAGAAGATGGAGGATGATTTAGGGAAGTTTTGCTTGTGGTCTTAAAGAATGAAATAAGTGTACTCCTTTCATTTCTCTCTGAATTTCTGGAATGAGGAGTTATCATTATCGACACTATTTTTATTCGGACTATTGTTTCATCTTTGTTATTGGTATCCGGTCAAGCTCATGTGTATGTTGATCTGAGATCAGGGAATTGTGAACTGAGCACTTTATTTAATCTACAAGGGTAGATTGTTCACGTTCCACTGTCCATGTCTACGACTATTGTCTTGTTTTTATTTTTAGTACTGTTCAGTTATTACTCACCCTCATTCCTACCCAATGCTATATGCTACCCAATCTAGGGATTGGACTATGTCCCCAAATACACGAACCAGCGCACGAATCCACTAGGCCACTGTCCCATGAGACAATTTATGCTGTAGTGAACTTGTAGTAAGTAAGCATACTCTTGAATTCAAACATTTCCTGTAAAATGAACAAAAAAGTATTGTTTGGATTCAATGTGTGTTTAATTTAGTTGTTATTATTAAAATGCTTCTATTGCATTTTCTGAGATTCGAACTCGGAACTCCTACTAATCAGCTCTACTTATGGCGATACACAATGCTCTATCACCAAGAAAATTCATTACCTGGGTCAAGTCAAATATAAAACTCACGGCTGTTTTGGAGAAATTCAAGCAGATCGCCACAAAATTCAGGGACAACCCTGAATTCAAAACCTGCGGAGGGTCACCAGTTGTACCAGGTCTCTGTATTCGGCTCTTTCAAAAAGTGTGGTTAGTTCTGCACAAATCCTTCACCACAATAATGAAATGAAATGATTTGTACCGGCGGTCTGGTTGTCGGTTTATAGGAACTGAGAAACTCCGAAATCGACGGGAAAGTCCAGTATATATATATATATATATATATATATATATATAGATAGATAGATAGATAGATAGATAGATAGATAGATAGATAGATAGATAGATAGATAGATATAGATATATAGATAGATATATATATATGGATACTGGATATATATACTAGATCGTTCGGTTGGCAAGGTCGAATTTACTGCTTATAAACTTCAATCTTCCATGAATCTCTCACGTACATTCATAACTGCTCATGGCGTATCAAATGTAAACAAATGTCTTCATCAGTGCGACAAGACATCCGATTGCTTCAAGCCGGGATCAAAACCCGACCGATTTTGCATCTAAATTCACCCCAAACAAGATTCCACTAAGAGGCAAGGCACTACTGGCGGGTGTGGGGATAGATTAAAAATACTTTAGAAGGAACTGGAAAACCAATCCTAAACATGAAAACAAAGGACACTCTGCTTGGCGTTGGTGGCTAAATCAGATGTTAAGCTTTAAAAATTCTTGATTCTATATTTTATTACTGAGAATGGAAATTTTTTTTTTTTTTTAAATGGAAAAAAAAACGTAGTTACAGTAAAATCAAACCTGTGTAAATTAAGAAAATTTGGATAAAAGTCAAATCTAGTTGTCATAAAATAAAATAAAAAATGGCTTATGGACAGGGACAAATAAAATGTTAAATAAGGGACGTTAAATTAGATATTAAGCTTTAAAGATTCCTGATTCTATATTGGGAGCTAGCTTGGGAAATTTGAAGTAATAAAAATACAGTGTAACCCGGATATAAGAGAGTTGTCGGGACCGGAGAAGATGTATCTTATATCCGAGTTTCTCTTATATCCGGGTTTGGTCTATTTTGTTTTATTAACACAGGCTCTAGTTTGGGACCGGAGAACATCTCTCTTATATCCGGGTTTCTCTTATATCCGGGTTACACTGTATGTTATTCTGCTTTCACAATAGAATACATGGTAGATGATACTCAGCTTTTGTGCATATACATGATTGTGTGGATATAATTACTAGAGGCGGTGATATGTGTGTTTTATGTGGTAGTTTGTTTTAAAGTTATATTTTGGAATAACAGTTTGAATTCTTTAAGAAATTTTCAGTTATTATATCGATTAATGCCATGAAAGCGTTCTTTTATGTTTGCTATTTGATTAGCTTTTTTTAGCGACATATCAACACCTTTATGGATTATTTAAACCCCAAATCTAAATATTTTTAACAATTTTATGGCTTCAACTAATTATATTTTGAATGCAATTGTATGCCTTCTTCTACAGATAAAATATATTGGCAATTTTGCTATACTGCACGAACACACTAGCAAGCCTTACCAGTGAGAAAAACAAAGTACTATAGCCTAGCCCGGAAACTCGCCTGATTTAAATCCAGTCGAGAATCTGTGGTCAATCTGCAAGAAATGACTTTGTGGAATGGACATGCAAAGTACTAACATGTGCACTGGGTCATGTTTCATTGGAAAAATACAAAAAAAAATTAAATAATAACGGAATTATTCGTTTCGTTTCAATTAATTTACACAATAGTGAGCCGATTAGGGGTAAGGTCTCTAACTGATCTATCTATCTATCTATCTATCTATCTATCTATCTATCTATCTATCTATCTATCCCAGTCTGTTCATATCTATCTATCTATCTATCTATCTATCTATCTATCTATCTATCTATCACAGTCTTTTCCTATCTATCTATCTATCTATCCTAGTCTGTTCATATCTATCTATCCCAGTCTGTTCATATCTATCTATCTATCTATCTATCTATCTATCTATCTATCTATCTATCTATCTATCCCAGTCTATTCATATCTATCTATCTATCTATCTATCTATCTATCTATCTATCTATCTATCACAGTCTTTTTCTGTCTATCTATCTATCTATCTATCTATCTATCTATCTATCTATCCTAGTCTGTTCATATATATTTATCTATCCAAGTCTGTTCATATCTATCTATCTAACTGATCTATCTATCTATCTATCTATCTATCTATCTATCTATCTATCTATCTATCTATCTATCCTAGTCTGTTCATATCTATCTATCTATCTATCTATCTATCTATCTATCTATCTATCTATCTATCTATCTATCCTAGTCTGTTCATATCTATCTATCTATCCTAGTCTGTTCATATCTATCTATATATCTCAGTCTGTTCATATCTATCTATCTATCTATCTATCTATCTATCTATCTATCTATATATATATATATATATATATATATATATATATATATATATATATAGATAGATAGATAGGTATATAGTATTACGCAGCAAAATCCAAAATTACCTCACGTATTATATGCCCCCATATGAGGTTAATTTTTGATTTTGTCCTGTAATACTATTTATATGCTGTGTTATAATAAATACATTGAGCTCTTTTTGCGGATCAGTTTTAACATTTGATATTACTAGGATCCACTTGGATTATATACCAACGGATTTCTTACCTTTATATATATATATATATATATATATATGTGTGTGTGTGTGTGTGTGTATGTATGTGTGTCTGTGTGTGTGTGTGTGTGTGTGTGTGTGTGTGTGTGTGTGTGTGTGTGTAAACCATAACAGAATGCACATTTTCTCACTATGTCCAAGTTGATGTCATCATTATGGCATTATCGACTGCCTTGTGGGGAATTGATTAAAATGCACACACACACGCACACACACACACATACATATATACACATACATACATACATACATACATACATACATATATATATAATTGTTGACTTTCACTCTTATTTACTTTAACACTGACTTTTAAGACATATTATTTATTATTAATATTTGGCCAATCGGCAATGCTTGACGGGCCGTAACTTTTCAACCAAGTTTTTATTCACCATTTTTTTTCTCAAATAGGAATCAGCCAATCGAAGGAGAAAAAATACTCTGCTTGTCGGCCATGTTTTTCTAACTCTTTCCTGTGAGATACTGTACACCGTGATTTCCTTTATTTCACGCACTAAAAAGCCTTTTTTTTAGTTTTTACTCATTGTTATTACAAAAATTCTTTGTCATTAAATTTTACGGTTTAAAATTCCTTCTCCTAAATATAGGTTCTTTTCCTTGTAATGTACTCGCGTATGTACGCGCGTGTGAGTGCGTGTGTATAAGATCGCCTTCATGGGTGGGGAGTACGCATACATGTGTGCCTCGGGGAGGCTCTTAAATCTCCGAGCAAAGTAGGCAGTACTAAAAAATAGAGAAAAAAATTAACTAGACGGCAAACAACGACAAAAAAAAAAAAATATAAATAAAGAAGAGAAAAGAGTAAGGGTCGACGACCCAGACGGAGAAGAGGCGGGTCTATTGGTTGATAGGCAGCGCACAACAGCGAATGGCAAATGAAAGGCAAGAGGCTGCCTTCTGTCAATCAAACACAATGGGGTGTGACACGATTGGATTGTTGTTACACTTTGGCCACGCCCATATCATCGGGATTTTTTTTAACGTAAAAATATTTTGAAAAAGTATTTCTTAATTATGCTGTTATTAGTTTTTTTGCTTTGTTTAGACTTAATTTATTTTAATAGCGCAGCTTAAAATTACATTTTTTTTATTCAAAGACGTTTATGGAAAAAAATGATGAACTTAAAAAAAAAAGATGCTAAAACGGAATTAATGGCTTCCGTTGTACGTGGGATTGTTACTGTTATACTTTTTTAAGAGTTTGACGGATGTCTCTCGGAGTCAAGTGATAGCAAGTCACAAGAATATTCAAAATTTTTCCCACAGACCGCTGCACTAGTCTAATTTCCAATTCTGTCAGTAGTGCCATGCGTGATACACGCTTAGGCAATCATGTATCTTTCGATACATGACTAACGATGAATATTTTTTTTTTCCCACAGGAGGTTTCTTTCTGCGGTAGACCAGTTGCCATTCAAGACTACAGAACCCGATCTGTTCTGCTATTTACCCATAGCTGGGGGGATGAGAGAAGAGGATTTATACCTTTCCCAAGGATATTAGCACATAAGATTCAACTGGAATTCGAACTCAGCTCTCCGATTCCTCAATCTGAGCCACTATCCATTACTCCACTGCGCCTCCCCTGTAATCTGTAATTCTGTAATCCCTTGAAATCTGACCCCCTGATGAATACGATGTATGCAAATTCACGCAGCGGCCAATATACCGTTCGCCCGGGGTAAGAAAAAAAAGAAAATTATGGTTAAATGAAGTATTAGCCTTATATCATCAGGGCTGTTCTAAAACAAAAACAAAAAAAATGCGTTATTTATAATGATCACAAAGCGAATATCCATTTTCGTATTTTCTTCATTTCCCGGGCAAGGTCAGGATCGTCGTCGTCTCCGTCGTCGTCGTCTTCTTCTTCTTCTTCTTCTTCTTCTTCTTCTTCTTTTTCTTCTTCTTCTTCTTCTTCTTCTTCTTCTTCTTCTTCTTCTTCTTCTTCTTCTTCTTCTTCTTCTTCTTCTTTTTTTCTTCTTCTTCTTCTTCTTCTTCTTCTTCTTCTTCTTCTTCTTCTTCTTCTTCTTCTTCTTCTTCTTCTTCTTCTTCTTCTTCTTCTTCTTCTTCTTCTTCTTCTTCTCCTCCTCCTTCTTCTTCTTCTTCTTCTTCTCCTCCTTCTTCTTCTTCTTCTTCGTCGTCGTCTTATTATTATTATTATTATTTCTTTTTCTTCTTCTTTTCTCTTTTTTCTTTTCTTTTTTCTTCTTTTCTTCTTTTTTTTCTTCTTTTTTCTATTTTCGCTTCTTGACTTTCTCTTTCTATTTTTTACTTCTCTTATCTCTTGTTTTTCTATTATTCTTATTTTTGTCTTCTTTCTTTAATTCTTTTGCCTCTTTCCTTGACTTTCATCTTTTTCTACGTTTCTTTTTCTCTTTAATTTCTTCTTCTTCTTCTTCTTCCCCCTCCTCCTCCTCCTCCTTCTTCTTCTTCTTCTTCTTCTTCTTATTATTATTATTATTATTATTATTATTATTATTATTATTATTATTATTATTCCCCGCCATATTCTACTGCTGTTAATTTTTTACTCCTCCTTGACATTAAGTGACAGCAAGTCACTCCAGTACGTCAATTACTCTCCTCAATTTGTGTGTGTGCGCATGCGCACATCTGTCGAATGTTGTTATTTCTTCTTGTCTCCTCCTACTCTGTGACTATTTCGTTTCTTTCTTTTTTTTTCTTATCCATTTCTGAATATCACAGATAATATAACAATGTCATTTCCGGTGTCATAGCCACCCCCCCCCCCGACTTTTTAGAGTAATATGAAAAATTACATAATGGCATAATATAGAGAAATTATAAAAATAATTAACCACAACTTCGAATAATGCCACACTTATTAAAAGAAAACTTACTTAGTCGAAAAACTTCTTGATATCGCTGCTATTGAATCTTGCCTAAATGTAAATTTGCGACTCGGATTTTGTTTCTAATACCTCCTTTCCAAGAAGATATTCTTCTTTCCCAAGCCAACATATATGTCCATAAAAATATTGAAAAATTTAAAGAAAACGTTTAAATCAAAACCTTCTATTATTAAAAATAAATAAAAACATAAATTAACTTTTAAAACTAAAATAAATTAATAAATAATAATTATATTTAAAAATTTTCAATATCAACATTAACACACACACACTTCACATATATATATATATATATATATATATATATATATATATATATATATATATATATATATATATATATATATATATATATTCAAATAGAATTCCTCTTTTTCACTTAAGATAAAGTCTCTTTCTTGGGACCGCGTTTTCGCAACATCGCCCGCGCGACGCCAACGTGACGTCAACGTAACGCCAACGTGACGCCAACGTGACGCCAACGTGACGCCAACGTGACCGAATCCGAAAAAAGGGAACGCTGACTTTAGAATTTTCAGTTGTTCTGTCTCTGACTAGTCTTGTGTCTATCGTCTCTTCATGTTGACTTAAATATCGTTTAATCCTAAGTATGTTTCTAATAACCATGTCCTGAAGATGGTCTACTAGACCGAAACGTCTGACGTCGACAGTAAAACAACATTAAAACAGTAAACTTGCATATTCGGATTTTGTTTTGTCTTTTCCATATTTTTCATCATGTCACGTATGGAGATATTGTTATTATTGCTGTGTTGCTAAGGACATTTTGTTTTGATTACTTTCCACACTATCTCAAACAAAACATAAAGAAGGATACTCCCGACATTACTGGAAAGAGCGATAACAGCTACTGGACTTGAGAAACCTATTTTCCTGAAAAATTATTTTAAGAAAAAGACTTTGTACATTTCAACCGACAGCAACATTGGATGCTCGGCCGGTGGTTTTGAATTTAGGGTTGTGCTTTTCCTAGCCTAGGTTGCCAATCACGGCTAGATAAACCAGTCTACTCTGTTATTTAACCCATAGCGGAAATAGAAGTGCTTCCTCAAGGGTATTAGTGCAAAAGTAAAAACAGCCAAATAAGTCAGAATTTGAACTCGTCATACCAGCACCACTTTCTGTGCTGATAACCGTTACACTACGCACACACACACAGTCTGTTCTGTTGCATACTAATTCAGGCAAATATCCTCGACCCCTGATATACAACGATGTTTAGTATTTTAGTAGCATTTTGATGTTCTAAGATGACGAATTTTCGATATTCTACACATTTTTGTTACTAATATATTCTTATTTTCTATCTGTTTCTATCACAATATTTTTGACCAATTCGCTCTTCGGCTTTAGAACTTAATTAAGGCGATTCGAAACAGAAAATAAGTTTAAACGTAACTCGAACTTTCATATCATACCACGGGAGCTTGCTATGTCATGTCCCAATGATTGGTTTATACTTACTCTAAACAACTTTTGTTTTATTGCATAGTAGTAAGCGAGGTAAAAAACCGCACTGGCTACATTGAACAGAAACAAGGCGGCAGGGCCAGACGGAATTGTAACGGAAATGCTGACAGCCTTAGATGACTTTGGCATAGACAAGATCACTGAAATAATAAATGAAATCTACAACAGTGGCGATATACTGGAAGACCTCAGCGGGTTTATCTTCATTGTTATGCCTAAGAAAAGAGGCGCAAACGAATGCGAACTCCACCGAACAGTAAGCCTAATGAGTCATGTGACAAAACTCATCATCCGTATTTTAATGAACAGAACGCGCAGCAGAATCAGGCCAGAGATAGGACAAGAACAGTGCGGGTTCGTTAAAGATACCGGAACAAGGAACGTGATATTCATGCTCAGGTTGTTATCAGAAAGAGCGATACAGATGCAGAAAGACGTGTACCTATGTTTTATAGCCTACGCAAAGGCCTTCGACAAAGTACGCCACAAGGATATGATGGAACTGCTCAGCAACTTTGATATATTCAGGAAAGATATCAGAATAATCAAGAACCTATACTGGCAGTAAACAGCATGCATGCGCATAGGGAACGGGTTCAGTGAATATACAAATATAGAAAGGGGCGTAAGACACGGATGCGTCTTCTCACCGGACCTGTTCAACCTATACAGCGAAGCAATCCTGAGAGAATTGGAAACCCTACCGGGATTTAGAATTGAAGGCCACAATCTTAACAACATAAGATACGGAGATGAACAGTACTGATACGGAAAAGAAATTACAAAATCTCCTACAGAATGTAGCGACGGAGAGTGTGAAGAAGGGACTAAGCATAAACTATAACAAAACAGAGTGCATGGTTGTCCGTAAGAGGATGAGACCGAAATGAGATCTGAAGGTCGGAACCCTAGAATCAAGCAGACGCGTTAGTTTAAATACCTGGGAGGACGGTAAATGCGACACTGAGATCCGTAGGCGTATTGGGATGGCCAAGACACATTCCAAAAGCTGGGCAGAGTACTGCAGGACAGGAGGTAAAAAAGAAAAGAATAATGAACTGTTACGTGACATCTGTCCTTCTTTACAGCAAAGATGAAGAGACTCGAGGCGACAGAGATGTGGTTCTACAGAAGGATGCTAAGGATATCAGGGACCGAGCGTATGAGCAACGATGAGATCTTAGAGAGGTTTCAAACAAGAAGGATGCTTATATTTAATATCGGGAAGAGGCAGAGTACTTTTTTTTTTCATGTCGACAATACGGTTAAATTCCCAGATCAATTCTAGGGACAAGACAGGCGTCGGCAAAATCTAAGATTTTTCCAATTGTCATTTTATACCAATCTGTCTTGTCCCTAGAATTGATCTGGGAATTTAACTGTATTGTCGACATGGAAAAAAAATCTCTTACTATATAGATAATTTACATTAACCAGAAAAAAGCCTTGGACAGAAGCGTCTATCTTTATAATTTGGATTTTTAATGTAAAACAACAGAGATATTTCAATTTCATTTTTGCCTTGAAAAAGTCGGAAGACGAAAGGCGTCGGCAAAATCTAAGATTTTTCCAATTGTCATTTTATACCATATATATATATATATATATATATATATATGGGATAACGATATATCAATTTTGATATATCAAGAACAATATTGGAGGAAAATGAATGACAAAATGGAAAAAGTTTCCATGTGACAAAAAACGAAACGCGTCACGCGAAAATTTTTGAGTTTTCATGCATCATGTTTCTTTTTTATTATTAAGTATCATGTCTTTATGCTCATTATGTGGTGTTGTGTCTCTTTTGCCCGACATGAAATATATTTAGTAGATTTCTTCATATACATACATACATATTTTAATATATTTTCTGGGAATACGTTATATTTATAGACACAAACATATTAAGTAAATGCTCTGTTTATAATAAACAGTATTAACAACATTTACCGGCCTGAGCGTACGAGAAATTTCATAGAAAATATGCGTCCTTCGACAGGAATAGAACCTGTATCCGACACTGAACCGTCATATAGACTGACGTGCTATACCATGTAGCTACGGAGGAAGAGTCTGGATAGCAAAGTCAAATTTCTGCTTTTAAACTACAAATTTCCTATGATTTTTCTCGAACGCTTATATCTACCGGGAGCGTATCTTAACGTAAACAAATGTGATCATACATTATGAAATGGACTAAGAGTGACAATTATTTTAAAATACTTTCTGTTTATAAGTTATTTTTATAGACACAAATATTTAAGGAAATGCTCTGTTTATAATAAACAGTATTAACAAAATTTACTGGCCTGAATATGCGAGAAATCTCAAAGAAAATATGATGTGCTATACCACTTAGCTACAGAGGACGCGTTTGGTTAGCAAAGTCAATGTATATACGTATCTGCATATATATATATATATATATATATATATATATATATATATATATATATATGCTATGCTACATTTATGACTGAATATATTCAATATCAGGAATAGAGTATGTGTAAACATAAAATTGGACACTGATGTCAACACAAAGGAGTAACTGTCTGCTTCATACTTGAACGCAAACATATGGCCTTATATATATATATATATATATATATATATATATATATATATATATATATATATATATATGAATACATAGAGTGAACATAGAAGTCAACACTTAAAGGCGACAGTCTGTTTCATGCTAGATGCAATCGTCAGGCCACGAGTGCTGTTATTTTTCTCGGCTATTTATATATGCGGTCAGTGGTGCATTGTGGGTAGTCTATTTTGGCGGTTATTTTACCGGAAGTCGTTTATTTGTTTATTTATTTATTTGGGTTAAATTATTTTGCTTGTTTTTATTTATTTTTATTTTTTATTTTTATTTATTTATTTATTTTTTATTTTGATCGGTGTTTTTATTAACGTAGTAAAAATTTGTTTATATAGCTTATTTAATAGTTTTGTTTTTGTTTGGGAAGATAATTAAAGCTATTTTTTCAATTTTGGGGTTCATTGTTGTAGTTTGTTCTAACTATTATTTTGGCGGGAACAGTTTTTAATTTGTTTATTACTTCATGTATGTATTTGGATTGATTATCTTTATTTGTTTTTTCTAACGGCTAGTTTATCGGTATCGGTTGTTAGTTTATTTATATATTTGGATGTATTTAGATCAATTTATTTTATTTGTTGCTATTTATTCGTTACACTGTATATTTTCTCTTTTTGGTTTTCGATTTTTAAGTAACGCAGTGTATTATTTTTTATTCATTTTTTTATCGTTATATAACAGTTATAGCTATTTTTTTCGTCAGATTTTTTGTTTTGATTTTTATAGTCTAACTAATATTTTAGTCATAATAGTTTGTTAATTTGTTTATTATTTACTTTATTTATTGATTTTGTTTCTTATTTTTTATTCTATTTCGTCTATTCTAACAGGTGTGATTTGGTAATTTGTTTGGATTAATTTATTTTGCTTATTTTATTGTCATTTTGTTTGTTTATCCATTTATTTATTTTTTCCGTTTTCGATTTTTAAGTAACGTAGTAAAAATTTGTTTTCATGTCTGCATTTTGAAATGAGCTCGAATCTTTTATTTAATAATTTATAATAGCCGAGAAAAATAAGAGCACTCGTGGCCTGACGATTGTATCTAGCATGAAACAGACTGTCGCCTCTGAGTGTTCTATGTTCACTTTTATATATATATATATATATATATATATATATATATATATATTAAAATCATTTGCACCTCGGTGTGGGTTAATGGCTTTTCGTACTCAACGCGTTTTTTTATTTGTGTGTTGGATTTTAAGCTCTAATTTAATTATTCTAAATATTGAACCTTTCATGCAAAGTATTTAAGAAACCGTTTACCAAATGAAGATAAGATTCCCGAACTATGGTGAAAGTATTGAATAATTTTTCTTCTTCATCTTTTCTGTTTCCATTCAGAGTGTGGGCGATCATGGTGATGGAGAGCCATGAACGCTCAGCAATCTGATTGTTGTTGTTGTTGTTCTAATTAAAAATAATTGTATATTTGAAAATCAAGAGATTCAATCCTGATGATAATAAAATCGGTTAATATAAACGTATAAAAAGAGATAGATAGATAGATAGATAGATAGATAGATAGATAGATAGATAGATAGATAGATAGATAGATAGATAGGGGACTGTAATAGATAGATAGATAGATAGATAGATAGATAGATAGATAGATAGATAGATAGATAGGAGGAGACTGTGATAGATAGATAGATAGATAGATAGATAGATAGATAGATAGATAGATAGGAGGAGACTGTGATAGATAGATAGATAGATAGATAGATAGATAGATAGATAGATAGATAGATAGATAGGAGGAGACTGTGATAGATAGATAGATAGATAGATAGATAGATAGATAGATAGATAGATAGATAGATAGGGGGAGACTGAGATAGATAGATATATAGATAGATAGGGGGAGACTGTGATAGATAGATAGATAGATAGATAGATAGATAGATAGGAGGAGACTGTGATAGATAGATAGATAGATAGATAGATAGATAGATAGATAGATAGATAGATAGATAGGAGGAAACTGTGATAGATAGATAGATAGATAGATAGATAGATAGATAGATAGATAGATAGATAGATAGATAGATAGATAGATAGAAAAAGAAAGAAAGAAAGAAAGACACAAGAAATAAAAGAGGGAACAATAGTAACAAATTTACAAAAATAAATTACTTGAAAAGATAAAAAATTATCTTTAAAATAAAACCAATAAAAAGTATAACAAAAACTGGCGGGCCTTGGGGTAAACCCGCATTCTGGAAGACCACATGGAGCGAATCCTTAATTGCTGCCGTTTTTCAAGTATTGGTAGCAGCAAACTTCAGATGCCAATTTCCAAGTAGCCGACACCTTTCGCGTGCTCCGGGCATCGACCTGCAGTCATCCGACGGGTACTTTGCCTGCTCCTTAGGCGGCAAATAAAAAGATATCAACTCGAACAATTCTAATTTCTAAAGTTGACAGTCACTGTACTAAAGCCAGTATGAAAACCAGTAGCAAAAATATATGAAAGCCAGTAGAAAAAACAAATGAAGATAAAAAATTAGATCAAATTAACACACGATTGGTGGTATGTGCAAAAAGTCAAAGTGTTGAGAAAAATGGAAGACGTGATGGCAAATCGTCATGACGAGGTCGGCTTGTCTTTGCGATTTTCCATCATTGTGTGACTATCAAAGTTTGTCGTCTTTCCATTGTTCGATTTCGCTTTTTGCAAGCTACCTCACCAACTGCGTTCCGTTGCACACATTCCTACATTTCTAAATGCGTTCCAGGCAGAGTGTTACTTTCTTTAAATAATAATAAAAAAACAGATAAAAGAAGACGGAAAGAATTTGCTGAAAAATGGAGAAGATGAGGTAGCCATTTTTATCTTAAATTCAGGAGAAAAACAGCAACTATCATTTATAAAACGAACAGCAAAAAGCTGAATTTGTAAAAGTTGTACAATAATAATAATAATAATAATAATAAGAAGAAGAAGAAGAAGAAGAAGAAGAAGAAGAAGAAGAAGAAGAAATGTGAAAAATCATATTGAAAATACATGTCTTCTGATTGATGTTGCAGCCCCAGTAGACAAAAATACATCTTTGAAAACATTTGATAAACTAAGTAAATACAAAGACCCCGGGATGTAAATCAGTCGAAAGTTGCAAGACAACATTGCCTGTTTTATTAGGGCTTTGGGAATGATATGAAAAGTTGCAAACAAATATGTGGATCAAATTCCTGGTAACCCTGAAATATATGAATTGCAAAATTCAAGGGTACTTCTCACATCTTGCGTCGACTTCTCTATATTATTTTCTTTCTGGTTGCATGGAATCTTAACTGTTTGAAACTTCTGATACAACTGAACACGTTATCACTTGAAGTCTCTATTTTGACTTGGCGCTATAACTCTTACAAAACAAAATGCAAAGCACTATAACAATAACAATAGCAACAACAACAACAACAATAATACAACACTTAGAAAATAGTGCGATTTAAGAAAAGAAACGAAAAACTCAATAAGTACAAATAATAATAATAATAATAACAATAATAATAATAATAATAAAGATCTTCAAAAAGCTATCAAAATACAAAAATGTGGCACATGGGAACATCAACAATCCCTGTTGTAGTTGAAGCCCTCGGATTGGTTGGAAATGATTCCAGTAGACAAATTGAAGGGATTCATGGAAGTCCATGCTTTAAAGAAATTTAAAAAATTCTTCTCACGAGTACAGCCCACACCTTACGCAGAGTTTTATCTATGTTTTCTTTTTTTTTCTTTTTGTCAGTGGAAAATGTCATGATGCCATTTCTAACCTTAGGTGTCTGAGCGGAACCCAGAAAGAAATATGGACACCAAAAATCAAAGGAAATAAAATAATAATAATTATTATTATTATTATTATTATTATTATTATAGCAAGAGCCACTAGATAGCAAGTGCGAACATGAAAATTCATGAATAATATACAAATATAAAATGCAATCGCGCACATATTGCTGAACCTTGTCTTTTCTTTTTATTTTCCTAAATCGTGCTCTTCTCTAAGTGCTGAAAAATATTGGAAGAGCTACGTCAATCGTTTTGTTTAATAATAATAATAATAATAATAATAATAATAATAATAATAATAATAATAATGAACGTCAATCACAGGCCAAGTAAAATACTTAGAAACGACACACAAGATAAGTATATGAAGACTGCACTCAAGCATGAGAGTGCTAAGAATATCTCAATTATTAAGCAAAGCCAAGAAATACGAAACTCCTTAGATGTAATAGATACTTAAGACAATTAGCCTGAACCTCCCACCGCTACAGTAAGAAAATTAAGCTACTGGCGAAAGCTGCTTATATGAAAACTCTTGAACAGAGATAGAGATTTAAACCCTTGTATGGAAAATACCCAAAGCGTCTGGATGAACCTGATATCGTTGTTCACCAAACCCATCAATGGCTTAGAGGCAGTGGTCTTGAGGTGGAGACAGAAGGCCTTATTATGGCAGCACAAGACCAATGTCTTCCGAACAAGGCTATCAAGAAAGATGGCTCAAATCTCGCTTAACGCTTATGTCGTAAAGTTGATGAAACTGTTGAGCACATAGTATCAGGATGCCCAGTCCTTGTTAGGAAAGAATGCTCTCTTAGACAGGACAAAGCTAGGATAATATATTTATTAGCATGTCTGTTCGAACTATGGTATTGAAGTCCAGGATACATGGTACGAAGACCGTCCGAATGATGCCACAAATGGCGATGGAGTGACTATATATTGGAATTTCTGAATCCTCACAGACAGGAAAATGGATGCAAATAGACCAATAAGAGAAATAAAATTATGATATAATAATAATATGAGTCTCAATCGTGTCCATCATTATTAAAATGTGTGGAAAAGCCTCAAAGATTCTTGCAAATGATTTGAAACATTTGAAACTACAAAGAAAAATCGAAACACTTCAACAAACTTGCATCAGCTCCAATATTGATTCGTTAAGTACACAAGAGACTCGATATCACTAGATATCTAGTGAAAACTACCAGTTGCTACTGATATGGAAACATAATAAGTACAAATAATAATAATTATTATGACAGTAATAACAAGAGCCGCTAGATAGCAAGAGCGAACATTAAAATTCGTGAATAATATACAAATATAAAATGCAATCGCGCGATCGCACACATACACTATAAAAAAAACTTGCACCAATGATAAGTGCATATAAAAAATATGAAAAACAAAAATCGAGAAGTATAAGCAGTCAATTGCTGATATCTTCTGACGAGTGGACGGACGGGTCCGTCAACGAAATTCTGGAATCGGAATGCTGAAAGTAACGTCAATAAGCTAAGTGACAAACCTTTTA
Organism: Acanthosepion esculentum; assembly: GCA_964036315.1. Classification (NCBI taxonomy): domain Eukaryota; kingdom Metazoa; phylum Mollusca; class Cephalopoda; order Sepiida; family Sepiidae; genus Acanthosepion; species Acanthosepion esculentum. Next base: position 7,533,454 of record OZ038506.1, read on the forward strand.
CTTACATTAACTCTCTCTCTCTCTCTCTCTCACTATCTATCTATCTATCTATATATATATATATATATATATATATATATATATATATATATATATATATATATATATATATATATATATATATAATCCAGATGAGATGAAAACGAATAGAGTACAATTCCAACGTTCGTAACATTTTATTTAAAAGAGGGCTCAATACAAGTAGAGCAATTATCAGGTTATTTGATGAGAATGCTTTATTAAACAAAAGATCCGAGTTAACGGTAAACTGTAAACACAATTGTAAAAACTTTTACCTTACAATTCAGTTAGACTTGTAACTTGACAATGCTTTTTCTTAGATTTTACTTAAACTGTGTTGCACCATATATGGCTTATCTTTCTTTTGGTAAGATTAATTTGGATTTAACATATTTTGTATTAATCTCCTGGTAGTGTTAGTAACATCTTGTACGGATGAATTGGTATTTGGTTGGCATTTGGGCATTTTACATTGATTGGTTATTGTTATTAACACCTTATATAAAGAATCTTTAGTCAACAGTTGCATATTAATTTACCAAATAAGTCTATACGTTTAAATTATTTACTGGTTTCTTAGAGAAGTTATCTATCAACTATAAAAATGTTTTTTTTATGTAGAAAACTCACAAAGCATATAACTTGTCTATCATTCTGTTAGGTTACCACTTAATTTTTCTTAGGAAATGACATTGTCTAATGTACAATATGTATCCATTTACAGAATCCGCTCCTGTTTAACGTCTGTTGCTTCCATTGATTTCAAATCTACGGGTCATGAGACATTTATGAAAATTAATTTCTTAATTGTTGCTTCTTCCCTTAGTTTAAACTTAACGTAGGTCATATTCGACTGGTTGATCTGAGTAAAGCCCACAAACATTATAACCAACCCCCAATTTTTCTTTTTTTTCCTTAAAAAGAGGCTGTATTTTGCTTTTAAATCTGAATAAATCCCTCACTTGCCAGTAATTTACAATCGCCTGATGAGATGCGTTGATACGCATCGAAACACAATTGCAATTGTGTAACGATTTTGAGATGTTTTTCGATTATATATCCTAAAATAAAGTATATATATATATATATATATATATATATATATATATATATATATATATATATATATATGTATGTGTGTGTGTGTGTGTGTGTGTGTGTGTGTGTGTATTTAGGAAGCAATCCTTCCTTCATTCACATTTCATTGAATACGACAGAAAAGGTACGTTTATTTTTTTTTTACACAATTTCTCATGCGATCTAATAATTTTTTCTTTTCGGATGATAAATTATATAAAAACTGTCCGAATGTTCTTTTTGTCCAAGTGCTTTCGGCTATACATTTAGCCATTTTCAAGGATTATATTTTAACAGTTAAAATAAGACATAGTTTGTTGTATGTATGTTTTATAAAATGTTATAAAAAAAATGAAAAAAAACATACATATAACAAACTATTTCTAATTCTGACAGTTAAAATATAATCCTTGAAAATGGCTAAATGTATAGCCGAAAGCGCTCGGATAAAAAGAACATTTGGACAGTTTTTATATAATTTATCATCCGAAAAGAAAAAAATTATTAGATCGCATGAGAAATTGTATAAAAAACTAAATAAAAGCACCTTGTCGGTCGCATTCAATGAAATATATATATATATATATATATATATATATATATATATATATATATATAAAATGGGTTAAACACTAATATTCCATGGTCATAATTTATTCCATTGGAATCATAAATACGATCCAATTCATCAGACCTACAAATTCAAAAAGAAAACAGAAAAAACAACTCCTGGAATAAAGAATAAAATTTAGTGAGAGTGTATGTATGAGAGTGTGGGACGAATGTGAGAGTAAATGAAAGCTATAGGGAGGGGTAACAGACGAGAGAAGGACAGGAAGGTCTAAAGATGAAGGGGGGATTAAAATTTAATAGAGAGAAGTTTTAAAGAGGGGAGTCAAAGACGGTTTAAGTGAGAGAAGTATGAATATTCTCAGATGTCTAATATATTAAAGATACACCGGAAAAGAGTCGACATTTTGTGGTGACATACACACACAATAGACGATATAATTTTAAAGATCAGAAGATGAGAGAGGGAGAGGAAAAGAAAAAGGAGTGGGGGGAGATGGGGGAACTAAAACAGAAGGGCATTTATTAAGGGGCCGCTGTGTAATCAAGAAAATTTGAGAAAGGTAATATCGACTACAGGTTACAAATCTAATATAAACATATAAAAAAATAACGATTATCTAATCTAGCAAGGACCTATATTTCTATGTTCAAAAACACATACGGTTACACACATACACAACAACATATTTATATTTTCACGTACATACATACATATAGGCGTGTACACACATACCTATACATATACACACACACGCGCACATATATATATATACATACATACATACATACATACATACATATATATATATATATATATATATATATATATATATATACATATATATATATATATATATATATATATATATAAATATATAAATATATATATATATAAATATATATATATATATATATATATGTTTAAACAAAACGGACGTCATGCTATACCTTAGGTACCTTTCGGTCAACACTTTTTCAAAGGTATACGTTGGCAACTTTGAACACAAACGAAGACACACTTAATATAATAAATGAGGCGGGAAAGTTAGAACGCCATTAAAAAATACATTTTAATTAAACACAATTAAAATTGAACAACGGGGTGTGAAAATAGCCAGTTCTACAAGAGGATAAAAAGAAAAAAAGACACACAATCCCTCCAACAAACGTCAGGAACGTAAAAAATGTTCTTTCTGTCTGCACAGGCTAGACTGATGGAATTTTATAAATACAGCTTCCAGGACTCGAAGATGGTACACCGAGCGAGCACTGTGTAATACTGAGAAACAAGTGTCTTCATAATCTGCCGCACAAGTATGGCTGTCAAGCAAATGCTGTCCGATAATATATATATATATATATATATATATATATATATATATATATATATATATATATATATATATATATATAATATGTACCACCCCAGAAAGTACCTTATTCCTCCTGCCATAATCTCTCTTTACAATAGGCGGATCAAAACCCGCAAATGGAATATTCCTGCTTTATCTGGGCTGGAGTCGCCCAATACTCACTTTCAAGCCTTGGCAGAATTGAATAGCATTTATGCGGCCTTTCGGGCGATGGATTATCTTCAACCCTACAACCCCTTCCTCATGAAACATCGCAAGCCTCTTACTACTCTTTCGTTATTTTCATGGCAAATGTTCAAGCCAACATTCAGTAATTAAGTGTTTAATGACTGTTTCTGTGAAATGGAAAATGTCAATTTTAAATCTTTTTATTTGTACCCCCTTACTTCTTAAAATAACGACCAGCATTCATATTTATGATTGTTATTGCAATATTTTGTTGAAGTTGTTAAGCTGAAATATTTAATGATGTGATAAGGGAATTTCTATGAATATTTTATTGTCGTAGAACTCGCCATAAGTTTGATCAATCATTATTTTAAGAATTAAGATTCATCACAATGTTAAAATAGGAAAACCGTTAAGAATTAAAACTAGTTATTATTATTTGTTGTTGTTGTTGTAATTATTATTATTATTATTATTATTATTATTATTATTATTATTATTATTATTATTATGTTGTTGTTGTTGTTGTAGTAGTAGTAGTAGTAGTAGTAGTAGTAGTAGTAGTAGTAGAGGTGAGAAACATAATTTTCATAAATTTTGGTATAGTTTCTAGTACACCAATAACAATTCGGATTGTTTTTGTCTCCAAATACTGCATTTAAATTTCATTTTCTTGTTTTTTTATTTATTTTAATTTTATTTTTATCTTTATTTTATTTTTTTATTTATTTTTTTTTTTTTTTTGCATTTCACCCCAAGCAAGCAAGTACGCCAAGAGAGTGAGAGCTAGAGTAAAGAGGGCGGTTAGAGAGTGAGAGCTAGAGTAAAGAGGGAGGGATTACAGAGAGTGAGAGCAAGAGTAAAGAGGGAGGAGTTTCAGAGAGTGAGAGCTAGAGGAAATAGGGAGGGGTTACAGAGTGTGACAGGTAGAGTAAAGAGGGGTGTTTGAGCAAAGGATATAGAGAAGGACTGGGATCAGGATCAAGGCATCAGAAGATATCGATTGACATTACATTTGAAATTTTTAAAGATTACAGCCATCAGGGAAGCAATAAGAGGAAGGGAGTCCCACTGTCGGGAAGTGCGAGAGAAGAAGCTGTTGGAGAGGCGGTTACATTTAACCTTTTCGACAGTGAAACGGTGGGACCGAAATGCCAACCTAGTAGCACACTTAAATTCATGGCGTTGAGGTACCAGTTAAAGTAGCTCGTCAGAACAGTTGCCATCAAAGTATTTGTAGAAAAGACAGAGAGAAGCCACACCACGTCTGTGAGAAAGTAACTGTAGACGAGATGCCAGATCAGGACCTATCACATTGCATAACCGCTTTTGGATTTTGTCGAGGACCTCGAGGTGAACAGCGGAGGCACCAGACTGTATATGACAAGAATATTCAATGCAAGGAGATTTGCAAATTTGAAGGATGGACCCAGGCTAGAAAACACTTCTGGCGCGACACAGAACCAACTTTCCCAGTTGTAGATGTATTTACGTAATTTATTGAACAATTTGTATCAAGCGGGATTGGTACTTCAGTGCGTAAGTAATGTTACCTAACAAATCTTAAAGAATTATGTCCTGGTTTAATTATTCTGTTTTACCGGCACATATACATTTCTGTTTAATTGTTCTGTTTTACCGGCACATATACATTTCTGTTTAATAGTTCTGTTTTACCGGCACAGATACATTTCTGTTTAATTGTTCTGTTTTACCGGCACAGATACATTTCTGTTTAATTGTTCTGTCCTACAGGCACATATACATTTCTGTTTAATTGTTCTGTTTAACCGGCACATATACATTTCTGTTTAATTGTTCTGTTTTACTGGCACGGAAACATTTCTGTTTAATTGTTCTGTTTTACCGGCACATATACATTTCTGTTTAATTGTTCTGTTTTACCGGCACATATATATTTCTGTTTAATTGTTCTGTTTTACCGGCACATATACATTTCTGTTTAATTGTTCTGTCTTACTGGCACATATACATTTCTGTTTAATTGTTCTGTTTTACCGGCACATATATATTTCTGTTTAATTGTTCTGTTTTATCGGCACATATACATTTCTGTTTAATTGTTCTGTCTTACTGGCACATATACATTTCTGTTTAATTGTTCTGTTTTACCGGCACAGATACATTTCTGTTTAATTGTTCTGTTTTATCGGCACATATACATTTCTGTTTAATTGTTCTGTTTTACCGGCACATATACATTTCTGTTTAATTGTTCTGTCTTACTGGCACAGATACATTTCTGTTTAATTGTTCTGTTTTACCGGCACATATATATTTCTGTTTAATTGTTCTGTTTTACCGGCACATATACATTTCTGTTTAATTGTTCTGTCTTACTGGCACATATACATTTCTGTTTAATTGTTCTGTTTTACCGGCACATATACATTTCTGTTTAATTGTTCTGTTTTACCGGCACATATACATTTCTGTTTAATTGTTCTGTCTTACTGGCACATATACATTTCTGTTTAATTGTTCTGTCTTACTGGCACATATATATTTCTGTTTAATTGTTCTGTTTTACCGGCACATATATATTTCTGTTTAATTGTTCTGTTTTACCGGCACATATACATTTCTGTTTAATTGTTCTGTCTTACTGGCACATATACATTTCTGTTTAATTGTTCTGTTTTACCGGCACAGATACATTTCTGTTTAATTGTTCTGTTTTATCGGCACATATACATTTCTGTTTAATTGTTCTGTTTTACCGGCACATATACATTTCTGTTTAATTGTTCTGTCTTACTGGCACAGATACATTTCTGTTTAATTGTTCTATCTTACTGGTACAGATACATTTCTGTTTAATTGATCTGTTTTACAGGCACAGATACATTTCTGTTTAAGTGTTCTGTTTTACCGGCACATATACATTTCTGTTCAATTGTTCTGTTTTACCGGCACATATACATTTCTGTTTAATTGTTCTGTTTTACGAGCAAATATATATTTCTGTTTAATTGTTCCGTTTTAGCGGCACATATACATTTCTGTTTAATTGTTCTGTTTTACTGGCACATATACATTTCTGTTTAATTGTTCTGTTTTACCCGCACATATACATTTCTGTTTAATTGTTCTGTTTTACCGGCACATATACATTTCTGTTTAATTGTTCTGTTTTACCGGCACATATATATTTCTGGTTAATTGTTCTGTCTTACAGGCACATATACATTTCTGTTTAATTGTTCTGTTTTACCGGCACATATATATTTCTGTTTAATTGTTCTGTTTTACCGGCACATATACATTTCTGGTTAATTGTTCTGTCTTACGGGCACATATACATTTCTGTTTAATTGTTCTGTTTTACCGGCACATATATATTTCTGTTTAATTGTTCTGTTTTACCGGCACATATACATTTCTGTTTAATTGTTGTTTTACTGGCACATATACATTTCTGTTTAATTGTTCTGTTTTACCGGCACATATACATTTCTGTTTAATTGTTCTGTTTTACCGGCACATATACATTTCTGGTTAATTGTTCTGTTTTACCGACACACATACATTTCTGTTTAATTGTTCTGTTTTACCGGCACATATATATTTCTGTTTAATTGTTCTGTTTTACCGGCACATATACATTTCTGTTTAATTGTTGTTTTACTGGCACATATACATTTCTGTTTAATTGTTCTGTTTTACCGGCACATATACATTTCTGTTTAATTGTTCTGTTTTACCGGCACATATACATTTCTGTTTAATTGTTCTGTTTTACCGGCACATATACATTTCTGTTTAATTGTTCTGTTTTACCGGCACATATACATTTCTGTTTAATTGTTCTGTCTTACAGGCACATATACATTTCTGTTTAATTGTTCTGTTTTACCGGCACATATACATTTCTGTTTAATTGTTCTGTCTTACAGGCACATATACATTTCTGTTTAATTGTGCTGTTTTACCGGCACATATACATTTCTGTTTAATTGTTCTGTTTTATCGGCACATATACATTTCTGTTTAATTGTTCTGTTTTACCGGCACATATACATTTCTGTTAATTGTTCTGTCTTACTGGCACAGATACATTTCTGTTTAATTGTTCTGTTTTACCGGTACAGATTCATTTTCATTAGATGTCATAGAATATGCGTAGTGTTCCTACAATTTTTTCCGTTGTAGATTGAACTTGCCATTTATTGCCACTGATTCAAGTGACAAATGCTCGTCCGTCGTTTGAAATTAGACGTTTGGTTTTAGAGAAGAGCACGCCGGTTTAAAATAAGTGAGCTAAACAACAAAAATAAAGATACTTGTTCAACTATTTAACCTGATCAAAACAAAACTTTCCCAACGGACATCAGATCCTCCTAGGAAGGCCGGTGATTGCAAAGTGCTAAAAAAAACATCAACATAAAGATAGTTATTTCATAGTTCATATAATTAAGAAAAAAGTTTTCACTCACCGCTATTTTGCGGAAACGACTCCCGAGAGGATGCTTTCCCGATCACTACAATCTTAACCTGCACAAGTCTGGGCTTAGCCGTTATCTTCCCCATATATCCCCATAAATTGTATCTCTTACTCTGTAATCCTCTACCATGAATGGCTCTCAGGTCTTATACAAGGCGAGGATCATTATAAAATATCAATTTCAGACAGTAATAGGATGGTTGGAGAGTGCATCAGCCGAAATGATGTGATGAAAACAATAAACATACGGATACTAGTTCCAATAGATCATTTAATTATGAAAAAACTTTCCATTTTAAGCCGTAGTAAGGTTGTAAAGTGCATCGGCCGAAATGAAGTGGTCAAAACAATAAGGATAAAGATATTCGTTTGATTCATCCATTGATTATGATTTCTTTGCCATAGTACCTAGACTATTTTTTTAATTTAATCGCAGTATTACACTGGCAATGAGGTGCAGCCGTAAAGTTTATGCTAATAGTTACTTTTCTCGCACGTCTCACTTGTGGAACTCTCTTCCAGTTCCATGCTTTCCAGCCAACATTAATCTGCAAAAATTTAAATGCAATGTCAATCGCTATCTACTGACCTCCTGATAACTCTTTCCTCTTCCCGCACATCATTAATGTTTCTTATCCGAATTTTCCACATTTTGTAAACGCCTTGCGTCTTAGAGGCTTTACTGCCTTACATGGCGGGAAACCGATTAAAAAAAAAAAAACAGATTAAATAAAAAATTAAAACTTTCACCCGGAACTTCAGATAAAAATAGTTTACCGTATAAAAATGTTGATTTTTGTGGCCTCCTTTGTTTGATTCAAATCAAATTCAAGGTTGTTTTTTGTTTCTTTTTAAGTCGACGAAAATCAGTTTTAATCTCTGACACTAAATCTCTTTATTCCTAAAAAATTTTCTTTGGACATGGGAGAAATGAAGTGGGGCAGGTGATTGGATGAAAGGAAAGAAAATATAATGACAGATAAGACAAAATTCGACAAAGAGATTGAATTTTTAACAACTGACATTTTTTTTCATTTATATTTGTACAAGAAAGACTTTGTAAAACAAAAACCAGAAACTTTTAAACTAATCCTTACAATTTAAGCTGGGGTGTGTTGAGACCCCATTATTTTATTGATATACAGGATATCCATAAAGTCTCTTTATAATTGAGTGTAAATTACTCCTTGGAGTAGTTTGTAACACATCTATTTATCATCTCTCAGTTGCGTCTCTGTCTTTGGGGCAGGGTGCACTCAGGGGCGACTCCGTCAAAGGCCAGAGGCGCAACTGAGGAAAATTATACTGAGAGTTGCCCGGCGCTGGGGAATAGCTGCCTGAGGCCGTGCCTTCTCATTGCACTAGAGAGAAGGATCGGTGCACGCACCGAGGCTAGCGCAACCGACGGTTGTGGGGACTCGGGAAATTTTTCTTCCTAGCCCGGGTGTACGTGCTCGGGTTCCCCACATTAAACCGACCTTGTGTCACAACTTGACCACGTGAGAGTTTAGTAAATACAAAGTCTCTTTACAATTAAAAAAAAATATTACAAAAGCAAATGAACAGACAAATATGTGGAAATTGTTATAAAATGAGAAGATATTGAGGTCTTCTTTTATCTAATTTAATACACCTCTCTATGGGCACCGTTAGTTGCATGAAGCACATCAAGACTGTACTCGATTTCTTGCCATGTTTGCCGTAGCATAGCCTCATCAATGGCATCAGTGATCTTTTGCTTTAGTTCAGTGATGTCTCGTATTTTTGTTCGATACACGACATCCTTAACATAACTCCATAGAAAGAATTCCAGGGGAGTGATATCTGGTGAATGAGGTGGCCAAGGAATTGGGTCATCCCTTCCAATCCACCGGCCTGGCAATTTAGGAACCCGTGAACATGCAGTCCTCAATGTGGCGAGGCACCATTTGCTGGAAAATGATGGTTGATTGAAGGTCATCTAATTGTGGCACCACGTCAGTTGCCTTTGTAATATATATTTTTAAATTGTAAAGAGACTTTATGGACACCCTATATGTAAGCGAACGCTTGTGATTGCAGGTATTTGAATATGAAGAGGTTAAACTTGAACTAGCGATAACGAATATATAAATGTTGTCCTAATTTCTGGGAAGAGCAATTATCCTGATTTACATTATTTGCCTTTTGAATAATATCTTCATCTTCGTGGTTACTATGGCAGCCATTCAGTCGTTGTACTCTTCACCTTCACCCTCCAAGAAACAATGTCTACTATTATGTTCCACCTGTAATAAAGCGAGTAAAACAAAGAAACCTGAAGAAAATTATCTGTCGTTGATGCTGCGTTGGGGTCCCTCCTCTAGAATTCTTAACAGAACACTGTCTTTGTTGCCATATTCACGACGTTTCGACTGTTGTACGCCCCGGCCTTCGTCAGGATCTGTCTGCTTTTCTCAGATGAGGGATTGTAATTTTTTACACTATTTACATTGTTCGAGCTGTTGTCCTCATCTTTGTTGCCATATTCACGACGTTTCGACTGTTGTACGCTCCGGCCTTCTTCAGGATCTGTCTGTTATTCTCAGATGAGGGATCGTAATTTTTACACTATTTACATTGTTCGAACTGTTGTCCTCATCTTTGTTGTTATATTCACAACGTTTCGGCAGTTGTACGCTCCGAACTTCCTCAGGATCTATCTGTGTTACTGAAATGACGGATTGTAATTTTTTAACACTATTTACATGGGTTCGGACAGTTGCCCTCATCTTTGTTGTCAAATTAACGACGTTTCGGTAGTTGTACGCTCGTGCCTTCTCCAGGAATTGTCTATATTTTTGAGATGACGGATTGTAATTTTTTTACACTATTTACACTGTTCGGACTGTTGTCCACATATTTGTTGCCATATTCACGACATTTCGGCAGTTCTACGCTCTGGCCTTTTTCAGGTGATTGAAATTTCAAACTGAACCCATTATTTATTTATACCGAGTGCAAAAGCAAAATTGGCCAAACTGTGTAACAGCATAATTGTCCATTCCACAAAATGTTTAATATCTAAAATCACTATACTAACTGAGTTTCTTTTTCCAGGTTTTCAGATAAGACGTTTAGCCATCTTGACGGCATTTGTCGTAAGAATCACTGAAAAATCAAAATTTATTCAGCTAGAAAGAGAACAGTTTAAAATCGTTTTGTGTCAACCCCACTATGTCTTCCCAGCTGAGCAATGGTGAGAGGAAAAAGATCATTCAGGCTTTCAGTGATGGTACCAACATTCATACTCTGGCTTCTATCTTCAAAGTCCATTCAAGAGCCATTCAGAACGGTGAATAAGTTTTTAAAAAATGAACAGTAGAGAGGAAAACTGGATCAGGAGCTCATAACAGCAAGAGGCATCCTCATTTCTAATTAGATCTAAATACACTCTTATTGCTCAAAGTAGAGTCCAATAGCGTTATAAAAACCTCGGAGAATTCCAGTAAGATACCTTTAATCATTTCTAAGATAAAACGGTTCAACGCTTAATCTAAGAATTGGACAATTTTGCTGTTACACCCTGTATACTACGCAAGCATCTTTTGTGTAACCAAATTGTTGACGTACATTCTGTATTGATTATCTGACTCTGGCGCAAACAATATAGTTTATAGGACAGCTGCGTGGCGTACAGAAAGTTTTCTTTTCAAGCTCAGGCCTATTGGATTTCAAACTCTCGAATGAAATTTTCCAAAAAGAATCGGGGTTTTTAACCATTCTACCTTTTTTACTTCCTCAATATGGAAAGGATTTCACATGTTTCAACGATCTGTCATCACCATCAGCTTAGACATAGTGAGAAAAATTCGGACATAGTGAGAGGGTTCGGTTCAAAATTCCAATGTATATCACCTGAAGAATACCAGAGCGTACAACGGCCGAAACGTCGTGAATATGACAATAAAGATGAGGACAACTGTCGGAACAATGTAAATAGTGTAAAGAGTGACATCAATGAGAAAGTGTCCTGTATTACGACTTATATGTACATTTTATACAGGGTGACCCCCCAAAACGGGGATTTTTGAAGTGCGTATTGCCAGACATGAGCAAGTGGCAACACTGCGAGACAGTGACCTTGAGCAAGTAAACATTTCACCCTGAATTACACGGAATAATAATACAAGATGTGTAAGGTGTTAGTATGACTGTCAGTCTGGTTTGGAGTGAACTACTATTGGCTCGACTCGATTCGTCCCTCTCTCTCTCTTGAGAGGCGTAGTATACATAGTGTTAGGAAGAGTTCATTCATATTTTCATATATATATATATATATATATATATATATATATTGCGTTGTATCGAAACGCTCCGGGTTCGATTCTCGGTAGTGGATGCGCACTGCTGATGACAAAACGGCCGTCCAGTGCTTTCTACATTCTGTTGAGGATTATTCTAGGCTTGACAAATTACAACATGATATATATATATATATATATATAGGGTGACCAAAAAAACGGGAATTTTTGAAGTGCGTATTGCCAGACATGAGCAAGTGGCAACACTGCGAGACAGTGACCTTGAGCAAGTAAACATTTCGCTATTTTAGTAACGAGAATGAAATTCACAGTATCCCAGCTGAGATATTGCAGCAGTCAATGAGGAATCTCAACAGCAGATTTCAAGAATGCATTCGTACAGGAGTACGCCATCTACAGGATGTAATTTCTAAAATATGAAATTCCATCATTGTTTCTTAAATGGCATGTTTTAAGGTTTCAATTACTATGAATTAAATATTTTTCTTCCATCACTCTTGGTTTTAATGGATTGTTAAAAAGTTCTCGTTTTTTTGGGGTCACCCTATATTAACCCGGCAAATTTTTATTATATAATTGTTATTTTTTTTAAAATAATGTTTAAGTAATAAAAATATGTCAGATTAATAAAACAAATCCATTTCCTTTCTTTACAAATTGCTTTGTTTACGTTAGGATAGAACAATGAGCAGCTATGTCTATTTCAAGAATCAGAAAAAAAATTTGTGTTTAAAAGCACTATTCAACTTGGCTTGATCATCGATGCAGTCTGTAGATGAAAGGTCAAAGCACGTCAGATCTAATGACAGTTTCCACTAAGAGAACGCAGGTTCGAATCCTGATGGCGTGCGCATATTTTTCTCTAAAAAGATTTCTCGAATATTCAGGCCGGTAAGCGAAAATAAATATACTGTTTAATAAATAAATGGATCAACTAATCAAATACCAGTACCCACTAAAAATAACGTATAAGCAATATATATATATATATATATATATATATATATATATTAAGCATTCAATCCCAAGCAAAGCGGGAAGCCACTAGCACGCAAGGGGTTACAGAGAGTTGGAGCGAGAACAAAGAGGATTGATAGAAGAAAGGATGAAGAGAAGGATAGGGGGATAGATCAGGGCATCTGGAGACGTCGATTGACGTTACATTTGAATAGTTGGAGATCATAATTATCAGGGCGTTCCACAGGTGAGAAGTGCGAGACGTGAAGCTATTGGAGTAGAAGAGACGGCTACATTTAACAGTTTCGACAGTGAAAGGGCGAGAACGAGATGCCAGCCTAATTGAACGCTTAATTTCATGAAGTCTGGGAACCAGCGAAAGCAGCTCATCGGAGCAGTTACCGTGAAAGTATTTGTAAAAAAAAAAAAGACAGAGGGAGGCAACGGCACGTTTGTGAGAGAGCGGCTGTAGACGAGATGCCAGATCAGGGCCAATTACATTGTATATCCATCTTTGGATTTTATCAAGGACCTTGAGACAATTAGAAGGGGCTGCAGACCATATATGGCAGCAATGCTCCATGCAAGTGCGAATGGTTGCTTATATATATACATTGTTCTTTGTCTCCTTTGCGTGTTCATATATATATATATATATATATATATATATATATGTGTGTGTGTGTGTGTGTGTGTGTGTGTGTGTGTGTGTGTGTGTGTGTGTGTGTGTACACACACAAAGGAAAGAAAGTATTAATGTATTAGAAATCCACAGTTCGTGGCATTTACTTCTAAAAAGGTGCTCAATACAATGTAGAGAAAATATTATTACTATATTTTTATTATAAGAGATTATAATAAAAATATTTTTAAATCGCTATACAGAAGATGTTATATTTCAATACTAAGATTGTACTTCTTCAGGAGTTACTTGCCATCACCTGAAGAAGTACAATCATAGCATTGAAACATGAAAGCTTTTGTGTAGCGATTTCAACATGTTTTTGTTTTATAATAAAAATATAATATGTGTGTGTGTGTGTGTTTGTGAGTGTGTGTGTGTGTGTGTGTGTGTGTGTGTGTGTGTGTTAATCAATTACTCCCTTGCAAGGCGATAAAGTTATTAAGACGCAAGGATTTAGTTAGTTACGTGCCATGCATGATACACCCTTAGGCAATCCTGTATCTTTCGATACATTACTGACGCGGCAGATTTTTTGCCGCAATAGGTTGCTATTTCTTTCTGCAGTAGATCATTTGCCATCCAAAGCTATAGAACCTGGTCTGTCCTTCTATTTACCCAGGGGAGAAGAAAATGATCAATACCTTTCCCAAGGGTATTAGCACGTAAGTGAATGTAATGGATTCGACTGGAATTTGAACTCCGAACTGCTACTCCACCTTTGGGAGTGAAAGAGAATGAAAAGGCATTAGAAGCAACAGGAAACTTGTTCCTAAATAGGGAACAAATGACAGACCCCTATTTCTGTTCAAAAATCCGGGGGGAGGTGCGTGAAGCGGGTGATAGGCGAAATCTAAGAGTTTACGTGAGGAGATCATGAATCCACAGGTGAGAAAAGACAGAGGGAGGCAACAGACATGTCTGTGAGAGAGCGGCTGCAGACGAGATGCCAGATCAGGGCCAATTACATTGCATAAAGTGTAATTGGCCCATGAAGTCGACTTTAGAAGAAATCTGTGCTTCAGTTATATTTCTCGAGATTCCCGACCAAATTTAAAGAAGTGATAGAATGTTATCGGTCCTGAGCTGGCATATCGACTACAGTCACTTACCCACCTGCGGCTTCCCTGTGCCCTTTCGATAAATATTTTAATGGCAGTTGCTCTCATGAACTCGCTTCCTTGGTACCTCGACCTCGTCAATTTAAACCTACTACCAGATTGTTTACAAGGCTTCACCGTTTTACTGGTGAAATAGCAAAAAATGTAACCGTAAGTTCTATTCTGATAGTTTCTTCTCTCGCACTTCTCGCCTGTGGGACTCCCTTCAGAATTCTTGCTTCCCTGCCAACTACAATCTTCAAAAATTTAAATGCAACGTCAATCATAATCTTCTGTCTTCCTGGATCGTTCTTTTATTGTCCTTTCTCCTCTTCTAAATTTTCGTTCATTCTCAATAAACCCTTGCGTCTTAGTGGCATTATCGCCTTACTTGCAGAGAAATGATCAAAATAATCTGTGCGTGCATGTGTGTGTGTGTGTGTGTGTGTGGATATATAAACACACACACATACACACGTAAGGACATATTTGATCATTATGAGAAATGAATCAACAATTTCAAAAATAAACACACACGCAAATAAATTTAGAAAGCGATGGAAAGAAAAAAGAAAGAGAATGAAGGAAAGGAAAAGAAAGACAAAGAATAAAAGACAGAAAAAATGAAAGGCAAAGAGTGAAAGGAAGAAAAAAGAAAACGAAAGAGAAAGAATGAAAGAGAGAAAAACGACAAAGAATGACAAAGAATAAAAGAAAGAAAAAGGAAAATGAAAGAAACAAAATATAAAGAGAAAAGCAAAGGATGAAATAGAGGAAAATGAAAGAAAGAAAAAAGAAAGAGAAAGGCAAATGATGAAAATAAGAAAAAAGAAAAAGAAAGAGACAGGCAAAGGATGAAAGAAAGAAAAAGGAAAATGAAAGAAAGAAAAAAGAAAGAAAGAGAAAGGCAAAGGATGAAAGAAAGAAAAAGGAAAATGAAAGAAAGAAAAAAGAAAGAGAAAGACAAATGATGAAAAAATGAAAACGGAAAATGAAAGAAAGAAAAAAGAAAGAGAAAGGCAAAGGATGAAAGAAAGAAAAAAGAAAGAGAACGGCTAATGATGAAAGAAAGAAAAAAGAAAGAGAAAGGCAAATGATGAAAGAAAGAAAAACGAAAGAGAAAGGCAAATGATGAAAGAAAGAAAAAAGAAAGAGAAAGGCAAATGATGAAAGAAAGAAAAAAGAAAGAGAAAGGCAAATGATGAAAGAAAGAAAAACGAAAGAGAAAGGCAAATGATGAAAGAAAGAAAAAAGAAAGAGAAAGGCAAATGATGAAAGAAAGAAAAACGAAAGAGAAAGGCAAATGATGAAAGAAAGAAAAAAGAAAGAGAAAGGCAAATGATGAAAGAAAGAAAAACGAAAGAGAAAGGCAAATGATGAAAGAAAGAAAAAAGAAAGAGAAAGGTAACGGATGAAAGAAAGAAAAAAGAAAGAGAAAGGCAAATGATGAAAGAAAGAAAAAAGAAAGAGAAAGGTAACGGATGAAAGAAAGAAAAAAGAAAGAGAAAGGCAAATGATGAAAGAAAGAAAAAAGAAAGAGAAAGGTAACGGATGAAAGAAAGAAAAAAGAAAGAGAAAGGCAAATGATGAAAGAAAGAAAAAAGAAAGAGAAAGGTAACGGATGAAAGAAAGAAAAAAGAAAGAGAAAGGCAAATGATGAAAGAAAGAAAAAAGAAAAACAATGAGAAAGGCAAAGGATGAAAGAAAGAAAAAGGCAAATGAAAGAAAGAAAAAAGATTTGCAAAACATGAAAAAAGAAAAAGTAAGGCAGATAATGAAAGAAAAAGGCAAAAGAAAGACAAAAAAGAAAGAATATGAAAGATGGAAAAGGAAGAAAAAAGTATATAATTAATTATGTCTGTATATGCATGTGCGTATGCATTTGTTCCTATATAAGCAAACACTCATGCACCCCCATATATATATATATATATATATATATATATATATATATATATATATATATATATATATATATATATATATATATATATATAAACGAATGAATGAATAAGAGCGTTATCAAGCATTAGGCGGAAAATAAATCAACCAGGTTATGTGACCTTTTTCTTCTCTACTTCTTCCTATAAACGAAAGCCGTGAAAATCTTGGATTACAAAGTTTGTGAAATCCAAAGACCCTTGACGATCTCCACGGAGAGAGACGCCGACCCGACAAAAAGGCACAGAACGGCGCATTCAGTTTTTTTAAAGTTCTTATCTACGAACTATTTTTTCATAGATTTCAATGTTGTCATTAAACTTGCCACCGCCTTGGAACAAAGAAAACACCGTAGAATCAGCAAAAGAATTCGTATGAATATAATGAGAAAAAAAAAGAATAAAACATCAAAGTGGCGGGGTGGGGGGCAGTGAAAAGTACACAGATTAAGTAAAGTATATGGCCCATCGAATGCTACACAATCGTCATCAATATATTTTACTCTCGGCTTTAAATAGATATCTCCACTCTTTCTCTCTCTCTCTCTCTCTCTATCTCTCTCTCTCTCTCTCTCTCTCTATATATATATATATATATATATATATATATATATATATATATATATATATATATATATATCTGTTGCGATGAGAACGAAAGTAATATATAAATTCCAACGTTCACAGCATTAATCCAAAAGAGGGCTCGATAGCGATAGTAGAGCGATAATTCTCACCCGCCGAAGTGCAGTTGAAATGCACTGAAACGAAGTTGCATCTTTGTAGTGAGTAAAATGGTTTTGTCTATATGATAAAATTATAATATATATATATATATATATATATATATATATATATATATATATATATATATATATATTAAGATACATGCATAATATCTTACGATAATTACACAACTCCGAGTTTAATGCCGAAGCAATTTTTAAATTTTTAAGTGGAAAAAATCTTAATTTTTTTGCCGACGCGTTTCGTCTTCCGACTTTGTCAAAGCAAACAATGAAAGCGAAAGGTTATTGTTGTCATAGTTACATTAAATCCAAAATTTTAAAAACAGAGAGAGAGAGATTCTTATCCACGGAATTGTTCCGGGAAATTATATATATATATATATATATATATATATATATATATATATATATATATATATGTATAAAAGTGAACATAGAAGTCAACACTTAGAGGTGACAGTCTGTTTCATGCTAGGTGGCCTGACGATTGCGTCTAGCATGAAACAGACTGTCGCCTCTAAGTGTTGACTTCTATGTTCACTTTTATATTTACACACGCTCTATCCCTGATATTGAGCACTTTATCCCATAAATATAGCACACTTTAAGACTATATTTCTTCATATATATATATATATAGATATATATATAAAAATATATATATATATATATATATATATATATATATATATA
Organism: Acanthosepion esculentum; assembly: GCA_964036315.1. Classification (NCBI taxonomy): domain Eukaryota; kingdom Metazoa; phylum Mollusca; class Cephalopoda; order Sepiida; family Sepiidae; genus Acanthosepion; species Acanthosepion esculentum. Next base: position 7,551,535 of record OZ038506.1, read on the forward strand.
TATATATATATATATATTGAGAAAGAGGGTAATTCTAAGCAGCAGTCCTCTCCGCTAACGCAACGCTCTTCTTTAAATGAATCAAGAACTATGGTGGTTTTCTGGCGTTTGTTTACATTTCTAAAAATTATATTGTAGAATTTCCCCTTTCCCTCTGACGTGCCCTGATTGCTCAGGGGTAGAAACTCCGACTGATGCCAAATCGGTCGAGATTCGATCCCGGCTTGAAACAATCAGATGTCTAGCTGCACTGATGAGCAGATTGTGAGTATCCTAGAAAGAGCTGCGAACCCTGAAAGCATATTTTCTTTATTCAGTTTTCTCGTGTGGGCAGACCGCTAAACGTAATAAATTCGGAGAACAACAGTCCGAACAATGTAAATAGTGTAGATAGTTACAATAACTCATCTCAGAAATATAGACAAGTCCTGAAGAATGCCGGATCGTCAAACGTCCGAAGCATCGTGAATATGTCAATAAAGATGAGAACAACAGTCCGAACGATGTAAATAGTGTAAATAGTTACAATAACTCATCTCAGAAATATAGACAAGTCCTGAAGAATGCCGGATCGTCAAACGTCCGAAGCATCGTGAATATGTCAATAAAGATGAGAACAACAGTCCGAACGATGTAAATAGTGTAAATAGTTACAATAACTCATCTCAGAAATATAGACAAGTCCTGAAGAATGCCGGATCGTCAAACGTCCGAAGCATCGTGAATATGTCAATAAAGATGAGAACAACAGTCCGAACGATGTAAATAGTGTAAATAGTTACAATAACTCATCTCAGAAATATAGACAAGTCCTGAAGAATGCCGGAGCGTTAAACGTCCGAAGCATCGTGAATATCTCAATAAAGATGAGAACAACAGTCCGAACGATGTAAATAGTGTAAATAGTTACAATAACTCATCTCAGAAATATAGACAAGTCCTGAAGAATGCCGGAGCGTTAAACGTCCGAAACGTCGTAAATATGTCAATAAAGATGAGAACAACAGTCCGAACGATGTAAATAGTGTAAATATTTACAATAACTCATCTCAGAAATATAGACAAGTCCTGAAGAATGCCGGAGCGTACAACGTCCGAAACGTCGTGAATATGTCAATAAAGATGAGAACAACAGTCCGAACGATGTTAATAGTGTAAATATTTACAATAACTCATCTCAGAAACATAGGCAAATCCTGAAGAATGCGTGACCGTACAATGGCCTAAACAGTGAGCGTACACTTTCAGTGAAGGAGTCATAACTGGCGGGCAAGTATGAAAGGGACTTGGAAAGTTTCGTTCCGGAGTTGTTGGCAAATATCCCAAACGGAAGCGTTCAATGTAATCATTAATTTAAAGCCGTCTACGGTAAATTATTCTAGAATTAGTAATGTTAGACATGTACCAGTCCTGGGTATGACAGTGAATTACATCCGGCAGCAAGGCCTCTGATTGCGAGACTGGAGATTCTGAGAAGCGTGGAACCACCTGTTAATTGCTGTTGTTCCCGGGTCCATCCCGACCCGGGGTGGTAGCAACTGTTAGGGTTCTAGCTATAGTCTATAGTAAACCTCCAAACAAAAACAAAATACTATGAAAGTATAAAAATACATTTTATAGTAAAATCCAAAAATACATATTTAAAGCAAAGTAATTTAAAAGTAATAATTCGACATTACTAACCAGATGTTTCGTCTGCTGCTAAATGGTGTAGCACGTTAGGTTATATGACGGTTCCGTTTAGGATACGGCTTCGATTCCTGCCGGGGGATACATAATTTATATGAAATTTCTCGTATATTCGGGCCGGTAAATGTTGTTTATACGGTTTATTATAAACAGAGCAATTTACTTAAATATTTGTATCTATAAAAATAA
>OZ038506.1:7558412-7585912 GCA_964036315.1 Acanthosepion esculentum
TAACTGATGAACCTATCACGTGACAGGTTGTTATATAATACTAGTAACATTCAATACTCAAAACCCTATATCGCCGACGAAAAATTCCATTCACCCAACATTTTCTGTTCAGTTTCTCATTGCACACCCAACAGTTGAAATCGGCCACCGGTGGCCGATATCGCCCATGTAGAGAAATCCTGATTTGGACTTTTGATTTTATTCATTCATTCTAGTTTTTAATTCACTTTTGCGTATAAACAAATAAAGCTTACAGAGATTGGAATAGGGTAGAAGAATAAAAGAATCAAATATCGAACGGAAAGAAGAATAAAAGAATTAAATATCGAACGGAAGGAAGAATAAAAGAATTAAATATCGAACGGAAGGAAGAATAAAAGAATTAAATATCAAACGGAAAGAAGAATAAAAGAATTAAATATCGAACGGAAAGAAGAATAAAAGAATTAAATATCGAACGGAAAGAAAAATAAAAGAATTAAATATCGAACGGAAAGAAGAATAAAAGAATTAAATATCGAACGGAAGAAAGAATAAAAGAATTAAATATCGAACGGAAGGAAGAATAAAAGAATTCAATATCGAACGGAAAGAAGAATAAAAGAATTAAATATCGAACAGAAAGAAGAATAAAAGAATTAAATATCGAACGGAAAGAAGAATAAAAGAATTAAATATCGAACAGAAAGAAGAATAAAAGAATTAAATATCGAACGGAAAGAAAAATAAAAGAATTAAATATCGAACAGAAAGAAGAATAAAAGAATTAAATATCGAACAGAAAGAAGAATAAAAGAATTAAATATCGAACGGAAGGAAGAACAAAAGAATTAAATATCGAACGGAAAGAAGAATAAAAAAATTAAATATCGAACGGGTGGAAGAATAAAAGAATTAAATATCGAACGGAAAGAAGAATAAAAGAATTAAATATCGAACGGAAGGAAGAATAAAAGAATTAAATATCGAACGGAAGGAAGAATAAAAGAATTAAATATCGAACGGAAGGAAGAATAAAAGAATTAAATATCGAACGGATGGAAGAACAAAAAAATTAAATATCGAACGGAAGGGAGAATAAAAGAATTAAGTTTCGAATGGAAAGAAGAACAAAAGAATTAAATATCGAACGGAAAGAAGAATAAAAGAATTAAATATCGAACGGAAGGAAGAATAAAAGAATTAAATATCGAACGGGTGGAAGAATAAAAGAATTAAATATCGAACGGAAAGAAGAATAAAAGAATTAAATATCGAACGGAAGGAAGAATAAAAGAATTAAATATCGAACGGAAGGAAGAATAAAAGAATTAAATATCGAACGGAAGGAAGAATAAAAGAATTAAATATCGAACGGAAAGAAGAACAAAAGAATTAAATATCGAACGGAAGGAAGAATAAAAGAATTAAATATCGAACGGAAGGAAGAATAAAAGAATTAAATATCGAACGGAAAGAAGAACAAAAGAATTAAATATCGAACGGAAAGAAGAATAAAAGAATTAAATATCGAACGGATGGAAGAACAAAAAATTAAATATCGAACGGAAGGGAGAATAAAAGAATTAAGTTTCGAATGGAAAGAAGAACAAAAGAATTAAATATCGAACGGAAAGAAGAATAAAAGAATTAAATATCGAATGGAAAGAAGAACAAAGGAATTAAATATCGAACGGAAGGAAGAATAAAAGAATTAAATATCGAACGGAAAGAAGAAAAAAAGAATTAAATATCGAACGGAAAGAAGAACAAAAGAATTAAATATCGAACGGAAGGAAGAATAAAAGAATTAAATATCGAACGGAAGGAAGAATAAAAGAATTAAATATCGAACGGAAGGAAGAATAAAAGAATTAAATATCGAACGGAAAGAAGAACAAAAGAATTAAATGTCGAACGGAAGGAAGAATAAAAGATTTAAATATCGAATGGAAAGAAGAACAAAAGAATTAAATATCGAACGGAAGGAAGAATAAAAGAATTAAACATCGAACGGAAAGAAGAAAAAAAAATTAAATATCGAACGGAAGGAAGAATAAAAGATTTAAATATCGAACGGAAAGAAGAATAAATGAATTAAATATCGAACGGAAGGAAGAATAAAAGAATTAAATATCGAACGGAAAGAAGAACAAAAGAATTAAATATCGAATGGAAAGAAGAATAAAAGAATTAAATATCGAACGGAAAATTGAATAAAAGAATTAAATATGGAACGGAAAGAAGAATAAAAGAATTAAATGTCGAACGGAAAGAAGAACAAAAGAATTAAATATCGAACGGAAGGAAGAATAAAAGAATTAAATGTCGAACGGAAAGAAGAATAAAAGAATTAAATATCTAACGGAAAGAAGAACAAAGAATTAAATATCGAACGGAAGGAAGAATAAAAGAAAAACGAATTGTCATCTTAAATGTCACTAACGTTTTTTCCCTACTACCCTTTGTCTATCAACCGAAGTTTACCGTTCTGTCTTTCATGTAAATCCTTTCATCATATTTAATTATTTAAGCGCTAAATGAATTTCTTCGAATTTTGTGATAATTCAGGTTTTATCGAATCAATTACTAAGTTTACTCCAAGGAAAGTTGACTCACTGTGTTGGAACCAAGTAATAACAAAACAAGAGGTTGCAGATAAATCGTGTATTGAACAGTAAATACAACAGAAAAGTGTTACACGACTTGGGAGTGTGTGTCGGTTGACCGGCGTCCAATCTCTATCACTGTTCCCCCCGAGGCTTACTCTCTTACTAATTTTATAGTAAGTGAAAGTGTCCACAATAAACTCATTAGAGGGAGGACACCACAATACACTGTATCGTGAAAGACAATTTTTCCCGCCAGAATCTATCTTGCAAATTTTATAATTTTACCACTTGGCTGTGCATTGAATATTTTTACCACCCCTTATCTAATGCTTATAATTGTCTATCAGTATGTCATTGGACTGCAAATCGATCACTTCTAATTGATCCTGAGTGTGTCATTCGACTACAGATCGATTACTTCTAATTGGAGATAGGTTGGGACATCCTCAATGAAACAGATATTTCGTTTTAATTTTAGATGCAAAGCAAAAATATATACAAATTTAAGGATAATGGCATGTTCCATTAAGTTTGCTGGTCGGACGAAATATCACGACTGGCCAGAATTAGCCTACGAGCCTTAGTAATACCACCCCTTTACTTTATATATATACTTTATACTATAATATAGGTAATATTTTTTATATAATGCCATAAATTACCGGAATTGCTAAATGACGCTTAAATAAATGAATTATAACCGATTTACTATTTTCAATCTGGTGCGTTTTTAAATTATTTTATGTTGAAATGTTTGTTTTTGCTTTCAGAAGTACGTTTCATTTACGTTACTATTTTACTTATGCTGATGACAAGGTTTTTAAGGAACAAAATGGACGCTGACATCAAATTAACTACCTTTCTTCACCAAAATTTCAAACTCCGAAACAAATACCGGAAGCTAGCAAAAACAAAAAGAAGTGCGAATCGCTACTTTTTCATACTTTACGAAGGTTAATTCCTAAAAGATCCAAAAAGAAATCTCGATAAAACTTGGATTACAGCAATATGGTCACAGGACACGGACAACGAACAAACGAACAAACAAAAAATGGAAAGAAACAGACGATCATTGATCATATTTGCCACCAAATTGAAGCCTGCAGTACGTAAGCGCAAGAAAACCTGACTAAGAGGTGTGATTTTGCATCGTTTTTCAGGGATAAAAATAACACGAAAATGAATGGCTCTGATTAGTGAGAACAAACAAAAAGATGAAGACTTTGAGGGCTTTTTGAGTAAGAGTTGAGGGAACAACAACCGGGAACCTCGAGAACTCAGCAAGGTATAATGATTAGCGTCAGAATAAGACGGTTCGTTTAACAGTTCGAAGTAGTCGGGCGAAAATGTCGGAAAATATTGACAAGTGAATGGTTGTCATTTGTTCATCGCTTCCAATATAATAGCATCCGCAACCTTTCGTTGACTACCACACAACGAAAACAGAAATGGCCGCTGAAGGCTATTTCCATGTTTTTGCTCTTGACAAAATAATTGAACGCGGGAATATACACCCCTCCATATACATATATATATATATATATATATATATATATATATATATATATATATATATATATATATATATATATATATATAATTATTTATTTGAATATTACAATATAAATATGTTATAAAATCACGACAAAAATAGCCATTTTGTTTCAACACTTCTGGTGTCTTATCAAGTGATGATGTAGAATATAGAATAAATGGTTTTAAAAGTTTCAAATTAATTAACGATCCTTAGCTAGGAGTAAACGCTGTTACATAAGCTAGAATGACCAATCAAAATACAAGTATAGGGTAATTCGAAAAATTTGACAACTAAGCAAGGTTATCATAGATATTAAAAGATTTATAAAATTTGAAATTAAAATTAAAAGTAAAAAATTAAAAATTACCTATTTAGAAATCTAAATCAAATCTCTATTAAGTTTTAAATTGTAGAATTACCGAGGAGAAAAAATATAGAAATATAAAAATTAAAATAAAAGATATATATGCTATTTAATTTATATTTTCATTGAAATTATGTTGAAAGGGATGTTCAGAATCCCAAACAGAAATGTATACACTTTAGTTTCATTTCAACATGTTAGTCGCCTCTCACGCGAAATCATTCGAACATACGCATAAGCGTTCAGACGTATTTAGATATATATACACACACATACAAAATATCTACACCACATACAACCACACGTACGCAAATGCACTTTCCTTACACATAGACATCAATACACACAGGCACATACATCTACATTCATTATGATCTAGACGGTCAGATGTCATAGCTAAAAGTGAATATATTCGTGGCTTAATATGTTATTAAACGAATTTTAACTTGAAAAATAACTAATCCGGTCAAATATATATAGATAAAATTTAAACAAATAAATATATATAAATATATATATATATACATTTTTAAATCATTTATTCTATATTCTACATCATCACTTGATAAGACACCAGAAGTGTTGAAACAAAATGGCTATTTTTGTCGTGATTTTATAACATATTTATGTTGTAATATTCAAATAAATGATTATATCTGCTCTACTCTGTATTGAGCACTCTTTAAAGAATAGTAATTGTTGGTTATTGGAATTCACTTCGTATATACCAATCCTAAACTTGGGTATATATATATATATATATATATATATATATATATGTATATATATATATGTGTGTGTGTGTGTGTGTGTGTGTGTGTGTGTGTGTGTGTGTGTGTGTGTGTGTGTGTGTGGACGTGGCTGAGTGGTTAGAACGTTTGCATTTTGACCATGACATCCTTTGTCAGGAAGGAGATATTCCGATGTTATCGAAATGGAAGGGTCGATCCCATCGTGCGGCACCTTTGGGAAGTGCCTGGAAACCCTACCACGTGTTGACCCAAGCCTTCTGAGTGAAATTGGGTAGACGGAACCCTTGGGGGAACCGTCGATAGCTGTGCTAGCACGAAGGCACGAGTCATCGTGACCGAGTGCTTGAGCGTGCTGGACGTGTTCAAATTGCTGATCACGCTCGATAACACGCTCTCTCCCAGTAACTGTAACTAAGGTCTGCTCAGCATAGTTGCAGTATGAACCACAGGTGGGCTCTGTGGGGGTTGCCTTAGCACAAATGCGCCTGAGCCAGTGTCTGCAATAGGGATTGGCTTGCCGACCTAGTAGACGGGTATCCTCGAAAACGAGTGGCTAGCTATACAAAAACTCTCTCTCTCTCTCTTTCACACACACACACACACACACACACACACACACACACATATATATATATATATATATATATATATATATATATATATATTAAGACATTTAAACACAGTTCTCCATGATTTTCTCTCATACTTTCATATCTGCTCAATGCGTATCCAAATACAGTAAAATCGACCTTGCTAACCGAACGCTCCTCTGTGGCCCAATCGGTTAAGAATACGTCAGGCTATATGACGGTTCCGTATAGGATACAGGTTCGATTCCTGCAGGAGGAGGCATATTTTCTATGACAAATTCTCGGACATTCAGGCCGGTTAATGTTGTTAATACTGTTTATTATAAACAGAGCATTTACTTAAATATTTGTATCTATAAAAAGAATGTAGAAACAAAAAATGTATTTAAAAAATAATAGTCGGACTTTGTCAATTTCATAATGTGATATATATATATATATATATATATATATATATATATATATATATATATTGGCTATGCAAGTGGTGTATTGTTTAATGGTTCGCAATGAGAAATCGGGAAGTCGAGTTCGTTAAATTCTTCCCTTTCGCGGAAATAAACTTGCGAAAAGTATGAATGCATCTCTCCCCCAGCCATGGGTTAAATAGTAGAGCAGACTGCGTCTTTTACCCTTGGTTGATTACCAGTAAAGTAGAAGAAGAACTCAGATTTTGGATGATTCGTTATGCACTGTACAGCATTTTTCTGTTATCAGTTCTTCCGGAAAGTTTTTCTGGTTCCTGAAAGACCAGAGGATAATCGCAGTTCCAAAATTTGGCAACTGTGGAAAGAACCAAAATTCATTCAAATAGAAAAGAGCTTTGTTAACTCAAGTCATGAACAGATTCAATATCTTCACTAGTTAGGACTCTGAAATTGGATTTTGCAATTTAAATATTGTTGATGTCAGCAGCACCTTTTGTGCATATTGCACTTTGTATGGATAAAGATGCAAATTGTCTCTTAATATTCAATGCAAGCACATCTGAGACATCTTCAACTGGTAAGAGTGCTTGTGTATCCATTTCCCTCGTTCTTGTTTAACAAAGTCTCACCCGTGTTCAAGATTCATCTGCAAACAGTCTGTGTATGATCTTCCATATTCTGACACGTCCCCTATGGAGCCGTACGTAATGGCTAAATCTAACGCCTAATCGTTCTCTGCCGAAAAGTTCCTACGTCGAATCGGTTACGCTGATCAGCGACACCAAATCGGCTAAGCCGGTGCGTCCCATTCCCGGCCGTCTCCGAAGACTAAGAAACCATGTCTTAGATTGAAGTTGCTTCTAGTGATTGCCAAATGATTCCTTAGTTGTTTTCTGTAAAAGAAAACTGGCAAGAGATTTTGTCAGAGTCAATTTATGCGAAACTACTGGGTACATATAATCATGAAAATTAATCCCATAATTTCCAAGTTTCCTGAAAAGACCAAAATACAAGAAATGTCTATTTTACAATGTCATTGTTGTTGTCAATGTTCACGTGAATCAAGGTTGATTTTCAGCTGCATTGGTCATGTACAGTAATTGCGTAAATAGTAATTAGTAGAAAAAAAAAATTGACTTAATTGTTTCTGGGAAATTTCTAAATAAAAAATTCTATGAAACGTAGGGGAAAAAAGTTCTGATTTTTTTCCAATAAACTGACCTTTTCAGACTCAATATTCCGTAAAACAAAAAAGTAACCGTGCTACTCTCTCCACGTGAAGAACAAAAATGTAACTTTGGATTAGTTCCCTGGGTCCATCAATTATGCACTGAAGATTTGAGCGTTTTATACGAAAGTATTTGTCCGTGTGTAGCAAATAAATACATTTCCTCTTTTATATGAATAGAATGTTATCTATATGTTTGTAGAGACTACAACACAGTAGAGTTTATTTACATTATTGTTATGAATAATCAAGAGTGCTCTCCCCTTGTTTTGTTACTCTCCTCTTTGAGAGAGCTATTTCTGTTTACTGGGATTATAAAAGGACACTATACGCAAACCTTGTATTCTCAGTTGAATAAAGCTTTCTTAAAGCCTACACCTGCGTAATTTTGTCAATACAATTGGCGTATAATAATATCGATTACAATCGATCACATAGCGAAAGATTTTTTTCTTAGTAAGGGGGTAAGATACTAAGGGTTCGAAAACTAACATTAGACTGAAAACAATCCTATGTAATGTTTACCTTCCTATATGAGAGCACCTGAAAGGTAGTTCTCGCGACTCATATTGCGAAGCCATGAACAAGATACGTGGCGAATGAAAAAGTTTTAAATAAAGTAAGAACTGCAATAAATCTGTTGCTAACAATCAGAAAGAACTGCTAAAATTTTGGAGAATACATAAGGAAAGAAAGCTTGGAGAATTTAACACGCTCAGAGCGCTTTGAAGATAATATAAGCAAAAGAAAGACAAAAAAGGGGTCACAAAAATGATTGATCATGAGAACAACAAAAGAAAGAAAACTGCGGAGGGTCATGATTACTACATCTTCAAGAGCCATGCAAATATATAGAGAGACAACACAAAAACAAAAAGCAAAGGACCATATATTACTGAGAGCAATAAAGGAAAGGAGGCTGTGGAGAGCTGTGACTGATTGACGGCTTATCAACTTTTTTTGTGTTAATTAATGACGAAACATATTTTTGATTGTAAGTCTGCGTTAACCATTTCTTGAGAGTAAAAATGATTTTTTCAGATACAAAAGTACTATTTAACCCATAGCTAGGCGGAGGAGATAGATTCATGACTTTCCCAAGGGTTTTTACGCGTCAGTGAATGCAACGAACCCAAGTGGAATTCGATTCGGCTCCAGATTTTTCATGCCGATCCACTGACAGAGAATACAGAATGCATTCAAAATAAAAAAAAACAAAAAAACAAACAAAGTGCTCAGGTCTCGTGTTCCATTTTGAGGTGCATCTGCTTTATACAATGATTAGAACTTTTGTACAACGCGCTTGTTGAAATCCTCGTAGTATTTAGATTTGTTGAATGTATCGCTAACATTTTTTGTCAAGATTTACAAATTCTACGTTTCGTTCAGTTTCGAAAAACAATTAATGAAATATAAAAAAAAACTTATAAAGAAAAGATATGCAAAAAACATTTACATTATTTATATTGTTCGGACTGTTATCCTCATCTTTATTGTTATGTTCATGACGTTTCGGCCGTTGTACGTTCCGGCTTTCTTCAGGTGATTGGAATTTCGAATTGAACCGTTCATTTCGTTTACCGAGGTAGATTGTTCTAGTTCCACGCCCCATGCCACTTATCTCAGTTATCTCCCTTTAACTCAACTCTTCAAGTTTTTGTTCGCCGCTGCCGTAGCCAGGTATTGAACTCACAAGTCTTTGGGTCAAATCATTGGATCCAACCAACGCTTTTATCCACTGGGCCATGTGTCCTTGAGGACTGAAGAAGGCCGGGACGTACAACGGCTGAAACGTCGTGAATATGGCAATAAAGAGGACAACAGCCCGAAAAATGTAAATAGTGTAAATAATTACAATACTTTATCTCAAAATATACTGACAGATCCTGAAGAAAGCCGAAACAACGGCTGAAACGTCAGGAATAAGGCAATAAAGATGAGGATAACAGTCCGAATAATGTAAGTAAATAATTACAATACCTCATCTTAGAAATATAGACAGATACTGAAGAAGGCCGGAGCATACAACTGCAGAAACGTCGTGAATATGGCAATAAAGATGAAGACAACAGTCCAAACAATGTAAATAATTACAATACCTCATCTCAGAAATATAGACAGATCCTGGAGAAGGCCGGAGCGTACAGCGGCTGAAACGTCGTGAATATGGCAATAAAGATGAGGACAGCAGTCGAAACAATGTAAATAATTAAAATACCTCATCTCTGAAATACAGACAGATCCTAGAGAAGGCCGGAGCGTATAATGGCCGAAACGTCGTGAACATGACAATAAAGATGAGGATAACAGTCCGAACAAATATAGACAGATGCATAAAACAATATTGCATTTTTATTAAATAAGTATTTATTATTTTAATCATTAAATTGTTTTTAAAATAGTGGGAGTATTTTGTACATTAAATAATAAATCTTTTAATTTTTCCAAAACAATGGATAAAAATTTATTGTTCTAAGTTACACCCCTTAGTAAAATAAACTGTACTTTGTACCCCCTTACCTGTTAGCTCTTCACCCCAAAATTTGGATTCGATCGGTCAATGTATAGCTAGTTTAGAGGGTGGGGCGGACGGACAGACGGGATAACGGAAATCACAGAATTTTATATATAGATAAATTCTTTCAACTAATCTAAAAACTACTAGTAATGTTTCCTTTCAAATTGTGACGGAATGATGTCAACCCGTTATCGTGGATGTAGTGGCGATTAAAAAAAAAACTCTTATATAAGTTAATAACCTTTTTTTTGCCAAGAAATTCAAAAACAATTTTGCAGAATTTTGATAAATTTTTCTTGTTACCTAATTCAAGTTATGTGATGTCGCGGGCTATATCGAGGTCTGAGTATTTAGAAATCGCCCCTCGGAAGACGCAAGCTGTTGCCTAAGAGCCAACGTCTGGAAAAGCCAGACAGGAAAAGATGGGGGAAGGGAAAAGGCGTGCCTAGATTCAATCTATCATGAGCGTACATTAGAACAGACCTTTCGAAGTACAGTTGATCAATAGAAGCTTGTAATGTTTGTGACATGTTTTTTCCCTCTAGTAGAAGTCGTTGCCTGACATGGGTACTTTGATTGAAGTAATCCGTATCTTACACTACCCTGCCTGACCCCTGGTGATCACCTACAGACCCTTACCCTCTTGGGAAATGTAAATAGGGCCAAGTGATATGAACATTAATATATCTTAATCATTTATCTCCAGGCTACAAGATTAAAAGTCAGCATAACTTTCTGTATATTCGGGAACAGGACGAACGCAATAAAGTTCATGGTATATGTAGATCTAGCTTTTGCTCGCATATCTATCTATCTATCTATCTATCTATCTATCTATCTATCTATCTATCTATCTATCTATCTCCAGTCTATTCGTATCTATCTATCTATCTATCTATCTATCTATCTATCTATCTATCTATCTATCTATCTATCTATCTCCAGTCTATTCGTATCTATCTATCTATCTATCTATCTATCTATCTATCTATCTATCTCCAGTCTATTCGTATCTATCTATCTATCTATCTATCTATCTATCTATCTATCTATCTCCAGTCTATTCGTATCTATCTATCTATCTATCTATCTATCTATCTATCTATCTATCTCCAGTCTATTCGTATCTATCTATCTATCTATCTATCTATCTATCTATCTATCTATCTATCTATCTATCTATCCCAGTCTGTTCATATCTATCTATCTATCTATCTATCTATCTATCTATCTATCTATCTATCTATCTATCTATCTCCAGTCTATTCGTATCTATCTATCTATCTCCCTATCTATCTATCTATGTATATATATATAATTGAATAACAAAGTGGAAAATTTCTACGTAACGCATTTTGTCCTTTAAATAAAAGTAATGTCCATATTCACTTACGGAAAGGTATGAATCCTCTTCTCCTCCCCGCAGCTATGGGTAAATAACAGGACAGACCGGGTTCTAGAACCTTAGATGGCAACTGGTCTACTGCAGAAAGAAATGGCAACCTACTGCGGGGAAAATTCTGCCTCGTCAATCATGTATCGAAAGATACATGATCGCCTAAGCGTGCATCACAAATGGCACATAGCTGACTGACTGAATGTCCATATTAACAAAAGTCCTGTGTATCACAATAAACTAGATCCGGCTTCAAGGCCTCTGATCGGGAGATTGGAGGTTTAGGATAGCATGGAATAATCTCTTAATTGCTCTTGTTCACATTTCCACCCTGACACGGGGAATGGCACCTGTTAGGGTCCCATCTATGGTCAAATAGTGAAATCTTACCCCAAGTAAAGCACTATGAATGTATAAAAATACTAGCAATACATTTTATATAAATAAATTACCAACAATACGCACATACTATTTAAATAAACGTTGTAATAAATATGGCGACAAAGATGAAGACAATAAACCGAATAATGTAAATAGTGTACATAATACCTCATCTCAGAAATATAGACAGATACTGAAGGGCTGAAACGTTGTAATAAATATGGTGACAAAGATGAGGACAATAGACCAAATAATGTAAATAGTGTACATAATACCTCATCTCAGAAATATAGTCAGATACTGAAGGGCCAAACCTTGTAATAAATATGGCGACAAAGATGAGGACAATATTCCGAATAATGTAAATAGTGTACATAATACCTCATCTCAGAAATATAGTCAGATACTGAAGGGCCAAACCTTGTAATAAATATGGCGACAAAGATGAGGACAATAGTCCGAATAATGTAAATAGTGTACATAATACCTCATCTCAGAAATATAGTCAGATACTGAAGGGCCAAACCTTGTAATAAATATGGCGACAAAGATGAGGACAATAGTCCGAATAATGTAAATAGTGTACATAATACCTCATCTCAGAAATATAGTCAGATACTGAAGGGCCAAACCTTGTAATAAATATGGCGACAAAGATGAGGACAATAGTCCGAATAATGTAAATAGTGTACATAATACCTCATCTCAGAAATATAGACAAATACAGCCTTGGCAACTGAATTCAAAACCTCCCTGGAGAGGGTTTGGCTATCTTGCCAAGATACTGCGGTTGCAGTATACATGGATAAAATATATATATATATATATATATATATATATATATATATATATATATATATATATATATATGTTTATTTGTACATGAGAGAGTCGGAATAGAAGAGAAAGGTTAAAAGAGAAAACGAGAGTGTGGGGGTAGAAGAGAAAAGGAAACGGGGTAAAAGAGAAAGCGGAAGAGAGAGAAAGGGGGTAGGAAAGAAAAGGAAACGGTGATAAGGAAAGCGGAAGTGAGAGAGAGAGAGTGTTGTAGAAGAGAAAGGGAAACAGGGTAACAGAGAAAGGGGAAGAGAGAGAGAGAGATGGGATAAGAGAGAAACAAGGTAAAAAAGAAAACGGAAGAGAGAGAGAGAGAGAGAGAGAGGTGTAGAAGAGAAAAGGAAATAGAGTGAAAAGGAAGGCGAACGGGAGGCAGTGAGGTTAGAAGAAAAATAGAGACAGGTTAAAAGAGAAAGCGGAAGAGAAAGAAAGGGTTGAAATAAAAAGAGAAACAGACTAAAAGAGGAAGCGGAAGAGAAAGAGAGAGATGTGAGAGAGTTGTAGACGAGGAAGCGAAATAGAGTAAAAGAGAAAGCAGAAAAGAGAGTGAGAGGGGTAGAAGAGAAAGGAAAACAGAATAAAAGAGAAAGCGGAAGAGA
This sequence comes from Acanthosepion esculentum, assembly GCA_964036315.1. Lineage (NCBI taxonomy): Eukaryota > Metazoa > Mollusca > Cephalopoda > Sepiida > Sepiidae > Acanthosepion > Acanthosepion esculentum. The sequence continues at coordinate 7,571,634 of OZ038506.1, forward strand.
GAGAGAGAGAGAAGGAAAGAGCGAGACAGAAGAGAAAGGGTTTCAGGGTAAATGTGAAAGAAGGAGAAAGCCTGAATTTATCTTTTTCTTCTTCATGTTTTGTGACGTAAACATCCAGACAACATTTAATCCTTAAAGATTTAACCCCTTGAAAGAGAATAATTTTACTCACCAATTCCCAGGAGACGAAGTACCTCCCCCTTCCCGCCACTATCTTTGATATAATTTTATATCATTTTAATCCTAAATAATTTGTACGTGACGTTACTGAAAGGTTCACGTCCTCACCAAGCAACACTATGAAAAGGTTTTGTTTCGTCATTTGGTTTGAGTTTGGAAAGTTGGTAGGCCCGAGAACTTTTCGGCCTCTCAAATCGTATGAGATTATTTAAAGTTTTTTTACATTACATAATTCTACTTCTTTATGTGCCGTGACCCCTCAAGATGTAGCCGATCATGGCTCTCCACAACTTCCTATCCTTTGCAGCTCATAATTCATTTTGTTTTTGCTATTTCTCCTAACCCCTGTTCTGCCATCCATTTACTCAAGCTCACTAAGTATATTATGCGTTGCTTTTCTCTCTTGCTTTCAATCTGTTCTGTGAGTATCAGATTTTCCAAGCCCACCTTCCTCATTATATGCCCTTGAAATTTCAACTACCTCCCCCTGATGTTATGTACACGTTTCATTTTTGTTTTTATCTTTGAAATTATTAATCAAATTAGACACACATTTACCCGAAAATCTCACCTTTCTACCTCTATATCTTTATTGCTAATGGTATTGCTGAGAGTATCCGTTTCCTTATAAGGAAACATTCGGCATTCTTCACTGTACAGTTAGCGTTTAAAAAATCCTTTTCTTAAAATAGTTTCTCGGGAAATTAAAATTCTCAAGTCCACAGTTATCGCTTTTTCTAACACGGATGGCAGTTTAATTAGAGACCTTTTTTTACGGTTTATCAACTTGTCGGTTGATAAACCGTAAAAAACAAATCAATCAACTAATCAATTTAACACAGCTTTAGGAGTTAGCGACAGAAAAACGCGAGAGCAACAGGAACACTGACAAAAATCATCGCATTTTTAATAAAAAATAAATTGGACAAAACATTCATTGATTTTTTACAATTTATCAACCTTTTCAAGGTTTAACCCTTTAAAGGCAGAGAATTTTTTAGATTATACGAATTGAGATAATGATTTAGGAATACAAGTATTACTAATTAACCCATAGCAGAGCGGTGACTTCCTACCATTCCCTATGATACTCGCGTCTATGTGAATATAACGAACCCAACTGGAATTGGAACTTGGCTCTCCGATTAAAAATTCCAATCCATTTTTCATTTCACCACCCGCACATCCAAGCTTACAGCACCTGGTATTCCCAAGCGGTCACCCATCTAGGTACTGACCATGTTTGACGCTGCTTAACTCCGGCGATAGTACGGGAACCGGTGTTTCAACCTGATGTGGCCATAAGCCAAAGCGTTTGAAAATTATATTTCATAGAATAAATGTTAACTTTCAGATAGTTACCTTTTCATTTTCTATAATTTAGGTTGATTAGTATACCAACACCTATATGGGTTATTTAATGTCGAAATCTAAATATTTTGAACTCAGTTTTACAGATAAAATATATTGTGAGTCATTTTACTATAAAAATATTTTTTTAATTAAGTTAATTCTACTATAAATATGTATTTTTGTTAATTTTTTTATAGAAAAATGTATTGCGAGCATCTTCACCAAAAAATGTATTTTCATAGTGTTTTGACCCCAGTTTGGGAGTTCAGTATTTTCCCATAGCTTGGACCCCCTAACAGGTGCTGCCACCCTGGATCAGGGTAGACCTGGGAACAAAAGCAGTTAAGATATAATTTTGGTATTCAATTGTCCGGAATTTTGAATTATCCAAACAATTGTCAGGAATTTTGAATTATCCCACTAATTGTACGAAATTTTGAATGATCCGACCAGTTGTCAGTAATTTTGAATTATCTGACCAATTGTCCGAAAATTTTGAATTATTCGACGAATTGTTCGGAATTTTGAATTATCCGACCAATTGTTCGGAATTTTGAATTATCCGACCAATTATCCTGAATTTTGAATTATCCGACCAATTATCCTGAATTTTGAATTATCCGACCAATAGTCCGAAAAATTTGCATTATTCGACCAATTGTCCGGAATTTTGAATTATTCGACCAATTGTCTGGAATTTTGAATTATCCAAACAATTGTCCGGAATTTTGAATTATTCGACCAATTGTATGAAATTTTGAATCATTCGATCAACTGTCCGGAATTTTGAATTATCCGACCAATTGTCGGGAATTATGAATTATTCGACCAATTGTCCGGAACTTTTGTAACGACAGACATGACTTACCTCGGAATTCGAAACGAGCGCGAACGTGTCTGCAAAGTGATGACAAAAATAAATATGGCTGCTATTGAAGACACAATTTATGCGCGCCTATCTCGTCCAAGATGAGACGATATGTGCACACATGCGAATTTTGGCTGTCTTGGAATAGAATAAAAAGCGGAGTGCCAGCAGCACGGGCAGAGAAGTCGTTCGGAGGAGTGCGTGTGTTAGAGTTGGATGTACGGATTGACAGACAAAGAGGAAGTTGAAGTATGCGCGGCTAAAGTGGTGTCTGTTTCACAACTGCCCAGTGTAATGACCATTTCATTGAGGCGACCGAAGAAGAAAAAGAGCTGGCTTGCCGGCGAGCGTCGAACTACATTTTGTGACCCCCTTCATCATCATTTATTTTTCCTTACAATTTTGAATTATCCCGACCAATTGTCCGAAATTTTGAATTATTCGACCAATTGTCCGGAATTTTGAATTATCCGACCAATTGTCCTTTATTTTGAATTATTCGACCAATTGTCCGGAATTTTGAATTATCCGAACAATTGTCCAGAATTTTGAATTATTCGACCAATTTCCCGGAATTTTGAATTATCCGAACAATTGTCCAGAATTTTGAATTATTCGACCAATTGTCCGGAATTTTGAATTATCCGACCATATTTTTTCAACACCTATCGAAAAGTGTCCGGATAATCGAAGAATTACTATAGTGTATGACATAGCTTGTAGAAGCTTTACTCTGAGTCTTGACAGTATAATTCTGGTTCTTGGTTCTGTGTATAATGCAATATATCATCTAAGTATTTAAATAATTTTCCATGTAGATTTGTTCTTGCTATAAAGCAATATCTATATACTGACCAACAACGACATACACTGAGTAAGTCATCACATTATATTTTATACAGACTGTCCATTCACATAAAAACCTTTGTCCTGGGTATGACGATAAACTACATCCGGCAGTACGGCCTCTAATCGGGAGGTTTTTAGGAGCGTAGAACTACCTTTTAATTGGAGTTGTTCCCAGATCCATCTTGTTAGGGTCCCAGCTATGGGCAAATAGTGAACTTCCAAGCAAAAACATAAAAGTAAGAAAGCATAAAATACATTTTTATAGTAAAAAGACCAGCAATTCATTGTTATATAAAAACAATACCCACAATTCTTATTTGTAGTAAAATTTTATATTAAAATGCCCAACAATACATTTTGTCTGTAGTTGAAGCCATAAAATTGCGTTCAAAATATTTATATTTCAGCATTAAATCACCCATAGAAGTTGACATGTCACTTAAGAAAATCAACCAAATAGGGAAACAACCAACATAAAAGAACTCTTCCATGTAATATCCGATAATTTCTTAAAGAAATCAAACTGTATTCAAAAATATAACTTCAACAAAACTACAAGCTATGGGTCAATAGTGACGCCCACAACAAAGAAAAAAAACAACAGGTCATTTTTATAATAAAATGACAAACAATACATTTTTTAGCAAAATCATAATCAATATAACACTAAAAATAATATAAATACAAATAATGGTTTGGTTTATTTTGTTTTACGGCATATCAACCTCAATGGGTTATTTAATGCCGACAACATTTTTAGGATAGATTCGTATGAACAGAATATATATTCTTTGGTTTAGATTGGTTTGGTTTATTTTGTTTTACGGCATATCTACCTCACTGAGCTATTTAATACCGAGAAATTTTTTATTGCTGGTAATATTTTGTTTTGTCAAAAATCTGTTTCTGGTAATATTTTTCCTTCAAAATTGTATTGCTGGTCATAATTTTTTCAAAAAGTATTGCTGGTAATAGTTAACTATTTGCCCATAGCTGGGACCCTAACAGGTGCTACCACCCCAAGTCAGGGTAGACCTGGAAACACCAACAATTAAGAGGTGGTTCCACGCTGCTCAAAACCTGATCAGAATCATTGCTGCTGGACGTAGTTTATCGTCTTACCCAGGACGCGGATGTAGTTTAACGTCTTACCCAGGAAACGGACGTAGTTTAACGTCTTACCCAGGACGGAAATACAAGTAATACTTTTTTTTATAAAAACATTAGCAACGATACATTTTTAAATGAAATTACCAGCGATAGATTTTATGATCAACAAGCTACACTGAAAGTATAAAACTGCGTATCCGCCCTGTTGGCTGGGGCTGTAGAATACACTGACTACACCTCTGCAGAGGGGTAAGACCCCCGCCCAATTGGGCCTCCCGAGTATGACGATAAACTACATCCGCGTCCAGGGTAAGACAATAAACTACGTCCGACTGCAAGGCCTCTGATACAGAGGTTTTGAGGAGCGTGGAACCACCTCTTAATTGCTGGTGTTCCTAGGTCCACCCTGACCCGGGGTGATAGCACCTGTTAGGGTCCCAGCTGTGGGCAAATAGTTAACCCGAAACTGAAGTAAAAAGCTTCATAAAAGTGTAAAAGTAGGTTTTAATACCGGAAATACTTTGAAAAAATTGCCAGAAATTTATTTTTTTTAAAAATTACCAGCAATACATGTGATTGTACTTAAAAATATAAGTAATTCAAAAATAGTTCAAATATATATGTATACATACACACCTTTTTTACCAAACTATCGCGATGTATCTATTTCAAAAATTTTGATGGCATTAAATGACCCACTGAGGTTTTGATATGCCATAAAACAACACAACCAAACCGGCAGAATAAAACTGCCTACAAAATATTTAGATTTCGGCATGACAAATATTGATATGCCGCTAAACAAAATCAACCAATCAACCACATAAAAAATTACATTTAGCCTTGACATTGCTTATTATATAGTTTGATCCTTAAAATAAAGCATGATAAGAATTAATTCTTATTATTATTCATGTTATATATTGAAGAATATATAACGCTATATAATTCTATAATTCCGAGGCGTAAAGGTTTATAAAGCTTGCTTCGCGTACTTCGTATACCATACACCCTTGGGTAAATTAATTGAAAAAAAAACGAATAATTCCGTTATTATTTACTTTTTTCGTATTTATCCAATGAAACATGACCAAGTACGCATGTTAGTACTTCCTATGTCCATTCCACGGAGTCGTTCCTTGCAGACTGACCACAGGTTCTCGATTCTATTTGTTATGGTCCAGGTTAGGACCAAGGAAGAACAACACGAACACAAGAGTAGAAATAACGAAGATATATTACACGGAATAATAATACAAGATGTGGAAGGTGTTAGTATGACTGTCAGTCTGGTTTGGAGTGAACTACTATTGGCTCGACTCGATTCGTCCCTCTCTCTTGAGAGGCGTAGTATACATAGTGTTAGGAAAAATTCATTCTGTAGTTATAGGTAAGGACCCATAACAGATAGATAGATAGATAGATAGATAGATAGATAGATAGATAGATAGATAGATGGTGTTATGGTCCAGGTTAGGACCAAGGAAGAACAACACGAACACAAGAGTAGAAATAACGAAGATATATTACACGGAAATAATAATACAAGACGTGGAAGGTGTTAGTATGACTGTCAGTCTGGTTTGGAGTGAACTACTATCGTCTCGACTCAGTTCGTCTCTCTCTCTCTCTCTCTCTCTCTCTCTCTCTCTCTCTCTCTCTCTTGAGAGGTGTAGTATACATAGTGTTAGGGTGAGTTCATTCTGTAGTTATGAGTAAGGAACCATAACAGTATTTAAATCAGGAGAGTTTCCAGGCCAGTCTATAGTACTTTGATTTCTCACTGGTAAGGCTTGTCAGTTTGTTCGTGCAGCGTTACAATTTTCGTACGCTTACTTGGAGTAACGTCCATCGCAGACAATAGCCGTAGGACAACTAATCGGCATTCGAGTCAATAGTGTCTGGGCGTGATAAAAGTCTGATGCAATCACGGATCACGCAATATTTTTCAAGGTCAAACAAATTTCATCATACACCCTAAAAATAGATTCATATTACTGCACACAAAATATTACTGAAAAAAATACAAATCGATTACACCCTGTCACTCCAGTGGGTCTAAAACTGACCGTATGTTGAAAGAAAGGAAACTAAAGCAGTTGTTTTAATTAATTTGCACAAGGCTGTATATATTCGAGCATAGATTTTATGATCAGCTTTTACGCAAATAATAGGGAGTCGCGCTATAGCCTGGTAATTTTTTTTTTTTTTTTGAATAGGTTAAAAATCATGCATTTTGGGTAGCCGCTTGCACCATACACAGATATATTTTCTCGGGTGGAGATAAAATCTATTCAAAAAATTCAGGGGTTCCATTATACACGAAGTCGACTTATATACGATAATTCTATCAAGTGATTCTTCCCACAACGCTTTATAAAGCATGATTCTCATGTAATGCATTATGACAGTTGTTTTTAAGTTGGAGACATGTTACACTCGCCTTTAAGACGAAGTGGAAAAGATATCATTAGAAATACGACTAAGGAGAGAGTCAAAACTGGACCAAGAGAGAAAAAAATGGGTTTAATCTAAAAGGAAAATGAAAGACAAGTAGACAAATATTAAATAAAATGTACCGAGAAGCAAAAAAAAAAAAAAAAGTTTTCCTGCTAAATAAGTAAAAGTAATCGTTTGTTATCTGAGATTACGATGTACTTTTTCTCCATTTTGTTGACGACCACCCGCATTGACAACTGACGACAAGACGCCATCTTGCTCCCCAAATTGACCATGAAACTATAGTCGTCAGCTGGTTAATTCAAACTGTTCATAACTTTATAATTACAAGAAAGCAAATTATGTTTCTCTTACAGTTTGTTTCACGCTCCTCCGAAGAGACAATATACTTGGTTTTCAACAGGGAAATTGGTTTCTTAAGATTTCCCCCATAGTTTGCCCTTGTGACACTTTATATATATACATATATATATATATATATATATATATATATATATATATATGTATATGTGTGTGTGTGTGTGTGTGTGTGTGTGTGTGTGCGTGTGCGTGTGCGTGTGTGTGTATGCGCGCGCGCGCAACAAACTGAAAGAGAGACAAAGACGGACACATTCACCAACGAAGAATGTTCTAGATTGGATTCAATGGCTTCCACCCACTTTGAATAATTGTCGATAAGAATGTTAGGAAAAAATGAAAAGGAAGGCAAAATTGAATCAAAGAAAGAAAGAAAGAAAGAAAGAAAGAAAGAAAGAAAGAAAGAAACCTAATATATGAAAGGAAGGCCAAGAAGGAAAAAAAACGCGTATGTGATTGAAAGGAAAGGAAAAACTATGCATGAGAAAAAAAGAGGATGTAAAAGAAAGAAAGAAAAGTAAAGACAGAAGGAAACAAGGATCAGGTTGAAACGAGTTTAAGAAAGAAAGAAAGAAAGAAAGAAAGAAAGAAAGAAAGAATAAAATACTAGGAAGGAAAAAGGCAAAAATTCGGAGATGTTAAAAAACAGAGAAAAAAAAGAAAATTAAAGAAGGAAGAGAAGAAAAAACAGGAAGGAGAAAGAAAAAAAGAAAGGTAATAAAAAGAAAAAGAGAGAAAAGAAAGACGAAAAAGAAAGAAAGGTAATAAAAGGAAAAAGAGAGAAGAGAAAAGAAAGACGAAAAAGAAAGAAAGGTAATAAAAAGGAAAAAGAGAGAAGAGAAAAGAAAGACGATAAAGAAAGAAAGGTAATAAAAAGAAAAAAGAGAGAAGAGAAAGACGAAAAAGAAAGAAAGATAATAAAAGGAAAAAGAGAGAAGTGAAATGAAAGACAAAAAGAAAGAAAGATAATAAAAGGAAAAAGAGAGAAGTGAAATGAAAGACGATAAAGAAAGAAAGATAATAAAAGGAAAAAGAGAGAAGTGAAATGAAAGACGAAAAAGAAAGAAAGATAATAAAAGGAAAAAGAGAGAAGTGAAATGAAAGACGAAAAAGAAAGGTAATAAAAAAGGAAAAAGAGAGAAGAGAAAAGAAAGACGAAAAAGAAAGAAAAGTAATAAAAAGTATGTGAGAAAAGTAAAATAACCGAGAAGAAAATGATAAAAAGAACAAAAAGATACAAAAGGAAATAAACCCCTTGAAATACAAAAAAAATAAAATTAAAATAAAACAAATATATAAGTGGCGAATAACGCCGTGTAATAAAGTAGGCTCTATATAGGAGAGGGTCGGGAAAAGTTTTCAGCCCGACCCACTTCACTATTTAAGTGATCAAACATCGGAATAGTATTTTTCAGGAAGTGGGCCGGGTTTGCGAACTTTTCTGCAACACCACATAAAAACGAATAAATATGAAGCGGAAACGAAACAATAAAAAATATATATAAAAAGCGAAATATAAAATGTCAACGAAACGAAAACGAAAAAAATGTCGAGAAAACTTTATAATAAAAAAAAAAAAAAAAAAGACAATTAAGGGGAAATATTTCTGGATAGATCGACGGGGGCAAAAGGCCGGGCAGTTGAATGATATCATGTTTTTGTTGTTGTTTGTTTATTATTGTTCCGTTAAGGAACAAATTGCAGGAGGCGGCCAAAGCTGAGTGCTACTGACAGACAGGTGAATACGTTGTGCCAGCCTTGATTGAGATATTCGTCTGAGCACATAACTAACTCCACAGATCGGGTGGCCGGCGTCTGGTGTTGTTGCGTACAACCGTTGACAGATGCGAGTTATTGCGGCTTACAAGCGAGAGATGTGCTTGTTGATGGACACCACCTCAAAAGAAGACAATAGTAAGAGAAGGGGAAAAACTCTATTTCTCTCCCAGGCTCTCTCGTTCTCTCTCTCTCTCTCTCTCTCTCTCTCTATATATATATATATATATATATATATATATATATATATATATATATATATATATATATATATCGTTTTTACATGTTTCCCTGAGGAATCCATGACATATACCATCCACCAAAGACTTGTTTGATTCACGAATAATAAATACAATGCAAAAATGTACGCAAACCGAGCAAGAGAACTTGTAAATTCACTCACTCTCTCACACTCTTTCTCTCTCTCTGTCTCTGTCTGTTTGTCTCTCTCTCTCTCTCTCTCCCTCTCTGTTCACATCTATCTATCTATCTATCTATCTATCTATCTATCTATCTATCTATCTATCTATCTGTCTGTCTGTTTGTTCCTATCTATCTATTTATCCATTCTAGTTTGTTTCTATCTCAGGTTGTACATCTCACTCACTCACTCACTCACTCACTTACTCACTCTCTCTCTCTCTCTCTATCTATCTATCTATCTATCTATCTAGTCTGTTTCTATCTGAGTTTGTTCCTCTCTCTCTCTCTCTCTCTCTCTCTCTCTATCTATCTATCTATCTAGTCTGTTTCTATCTGAGTTTGTTCCTCTCTCTCTCTCTCTCTATCTATCTATCTATCTATCTAGTCTGTTTCTATCTGAGTTTGTTCCTCTCTCTCTCTCTCTCTCTCTCTCTCTCTCTATCTATCTATCTAGTCTGTTTCTATCTGAGTTTGTTCCTCTCTCTCTCTCTCTCTATATATATATATATATCTATCTAGTCTGTTTCTATCTGAGTTTGTTCCTCTCTCTCTCTCTCTCTCTCTCTCTCTCTATCTATCTATCTATCTAGTCTGTTTCTATCTGAGTTTGTTCCTCTCTCTCTCTCTCTCTCTATCTATCTATCTATCTATCTATCTATCTATCTATCCCGTTCTGTTCATATCTATCTGTACCATTTTATTCATATCTATCTATCTATCTATCTATCTATATCATTTTGTTTATATCTATCTCGTCTGTTTCTATCTGAGTTTGTTCCCCCCCCTCTCTCTCTCTATCTATCTATTCTGTTTCTATCTGATTTTGTTCGTCTCTCTCTCGCTCTCTCTCTCTCTATCTATCTATCTATCTAGTCTGTTTCTATCTGAGTTGGTTCGTCTCTCTCTCTCTCTCTGTCTGTCTGTCTGTCTGTCTGTCTCTCTATCTATCTATCTATCTATGTATCTATCTAGTCTGTTTCTATCTGAGTTGGTTCGTCTCTCTCTCTCTCTCTCTCTCTCTCTCTCTCTCTCTCTCTATCTATCTTTCTATCTATCTATCCATCTATCTATCTATCTAACAAGTTGTGATGTGCATCCGAGTGGGGCCACATGCACATAAAATGCATGTAGCTAAATCGTTACAACATCTGCGTTCCGACAATGAGACCCAGATTTAAAACTTGTCATGGTTCATTTGTTAAGGTGGTGACGTTTCGATAATATCGACTTAAAGAAACGATCCCGGCATGCCGTACCGTTTGGGAAGGGATCGTAAATTGTATCACGGGTTGTTGCCAGTTTTGTGTCACAGTTTTGTGAATGAAACTAGGTAGGCGGACCATTCGGAAGCTATGTATAGCTGCGCTAGCACGATTTTACAAGTCATAGTGACCGAGGCTTTGCATATATTGGCCTCGTTCAAAACTGTTACTCATACCAGCCACAAGTGTGAGGCGGTATTGGAAAGTTCCCGACTTGTTGTATGTATCTACCGAGACAATGTACCAATTGTACCAATTCTACCAAGTGAGTGTACCAATTGTATCAATTTCACCAAGTGAGTGTACCAATAGTACCAATTATGTCGAGACAGTGTACGAATTGTACCAATTCTACCGAGTCGGTGTACCAATTGTACCAATCCTGCCGAGTCAGTATACCAATTGTACCAATTCTACCGAGTGAGTGTACTAATTGTCTTCATGCCTTCTACTCATGTTCAAATATTACACATGGTTTTGATTGATTTATTTGTTTTTGACGGCTTATCAACCTTTTGCAATTTATTTAAAGCCAGAAAATATTTTTGGATTGTAAGAATTCGTGGGAGACAATAATCATTTACTGATGCAAATTCTACTATTTAACTCACAGCTGGGGTGAGAAAAGGTGACTGCATCGATCTGCCAAGGATATCAGCACATAAGTGAATATAACGAAGCCGGCAATCACAATTCGCACATCCAAGCTTACAACATCTGGTATTCCCAAACTGTCGCCCATCTACACCATTGTGCAAATTAATTCAAACAACTGCTTTACTTTCCTTTCCTTCGCCATACGGTCAGTTTTAGACTCACTGAAATGACAGGGTGTTATCGATTTCTATTTTTCACTCAGATTAGGTTATTTACTGTTGTGTGCAATAATATGAGATATATGATGAAATTTGTTTTGACTTGAAAAATATTGCGTCATCTGTGATTGCATCAGATTTCCATCACGGCCAAATATTATTGTCTCGACTCTCGATTAGTTGTCCTACGGCCATTGTCTGCGATGGACGTTACTCTAAGTAAGCGTATGAAAATTGTAACGCTGCACGAACACACTGACAAGCCTTACCAGTGAGCAAATCAAAGTATTATAGACTGACCCGGAAACTCTCCCGATTTAAATCCAATCGAGAATCTGTGGTCAATCTGCAAGGAACGACTTCGTGGAATGGATATACGAAGTACTAACATGTCCACTGGGTCATGTTTTATTGGGAAAATATGAAAAAAGTAAATAATAACGGAATTATTCGTTTTGTTTCAATTAATTTACACAATGGACATACGAAGTACTAACGTGTTTCAGCAACGAACATTTGGCCGACCAGACATTTGGCCGACGGACATTTCGCCGAACGGAAATTTCGCCGAACGGACATTTCGCCGACGGATATTTGGCCGATGGACATTTGGCCGATGGACATTTCGCCGAACGGACATTTCGCCGAACGGACATTTCGCCGAACGGACATTTCGCCGATGGACATTTGGCCGATGGACATTTGCCCGAACGGACATTTCGCCGAACGGAGATTTCGCCGATGGACATTTGACTGAACGGACATTTCGCCGAACGGGCATTTCGCCGAACAGATATTGGGCCGATGGACATTTGGCCGATGGACATTTCGCCGAACGGACATTTCGCCGAACGGGCATTTCGCTGAACAGACATTTGGCCGATGGACACTTGGGCGATGGACACTTGGCCGATGGACATTTAAATTTGTATTTAACAATAAGATAAAAGTTAATTCATTCCTTTAAGATAATGATCATTAAAAATGAACTTGAAAGATCTTTCATATTGTAAAAGCTTATGATTTTTGCTGTAGAACCACATTTCTGTTACCCCGAGATTTCTCTTCTTCTGTGGTGAGATTGTCCAGCATTCACTGCCATACGAGACGATTGATATTACATTAGCACCCTTTGCTTTATTTCTAACGAAATTTTCCTGATTCTTAATACTTTGCTTAGCTTTTGGAAAGCAGCTAATGCTAATCCAATGAGCGTTGGGATTTCAGTGTCGCTGTTTCCATCCTCTGTTAAAAACACTTCTGTACTTACTGATATTTTCTATTTTGCTGTTCATTTTTCTTTTGCGAACAGCTATAACGCCCGTCTTCTTGCAGATGATAGATAATTGTCTCACTTTCCTTAGCTATCTTGTCTCGAAGGTCCTCTGGTTTTCCTTCTGTGTCTGCCACCAACACACTGTCATCTGAGTATCTGATAATGTTAAGATTGCGCCCATTCCCTCCGATAATAAATCCTGGTAGAATCCCCAGCACCCTTAGGATAGCTTCGCTGCAGAGATTGAACAGAGCGAGAGAGAAGACATATTACTATCTATTTTTGTATATATTGTGGTAAGAGTCAGATACCCTCCTTAATATCACGAATGGACTGATCCATTTATGATAAGCCATTATCATCTGGTCGATGATAATTCTCGTATTCTCCTGACTCGTTCCTTTCAACCATCTCTGTCAGACATCGCTGTCGGCAGGCCCTCCAGAATGCATCGAGAGTCATCTACAAGTTGGTCAATGTAGGTGTGATGAGGTCTTCCAACTGATCTTTTGCCGCGAATTGGGTTCCATAGGAAGGTCTCACTCAAAAGTTCATGATAAGTAGTCCTGGGTAATTGGTTAGAGGTAGAAGATAATACAATAGCAGTGACTTGCCTGTGTATCGAATACTACTATCACGACTGACTCTGTCGAGTTAAGTGTTGTGTCTCACCAGAACTTACATCACAACCGTGTACCTACTCAACTCGTTTATCTATCCGCATGCAGGCGATTTGGTCCCACTATAAGCTTTGCATTATTCTAACATCCTTTCCAAGTAGATCTAGTTTTCCTAACAGTTCAAATAGATCCTTGTGTCGTACGTTGACAAATGCTTTTGCATAATCTTTAAAACATAAGTGTACATCCATCTGAATTTGTAGTGTTCTCTCTGATATCATTCTAATAATAATAAACACTGCATTTATGGTTTTTAAATAGATATGTCTGAGTAATAGCGGGCAAATACATGACATGATGGAAAAAAAAAGAAACTTGTGACGCGTTTTGTTCCGGGAATGAAATTGCTCAGACAAATAACATTTTTATTGATAAAATCAATGTGACATCCCCACCAAGAGCCACTCAGAGTAGAGTTTCAATGAATGAGGCTGTTGTAAGGGCATAAAAGGATACAGTAAGGTGTGCTCATTATGAGGATATCTAGGATAGATAATGGTTGACTTAAAGAGGTTAAGCTTGTAGTGATTGAGGAAGCATCCACTCGGGAGTCTGTTCCACAAAATGAGAGTTCTGTGGAAGAAGCTGTCTGAGTGAAACTTGCTTCTTATCAAAGGTATATGGAGGAAATATGGATGAGTCGAGCCTGTGTACATGGCATGGTGGTCCTCACTAGTAAAATTATTGTATGCATGAAATTGATTCTATCTATAAAAATGTTATCTGTTTGAAAAGTTTTCCTTCTTGTAATCAAACGCGTCGCTAATGAATCTTTCCTGTACTGGTTCGCTGTTTCGCTCGCTCCAATTCCCTTTTGGGAATATCAGGTTCTGTAATCTTGGATGTGCTGGTGGGGTAATGGATAATGAC
>OZ038506.1:7595912-7598412 GCA_964036315.1 Acanthosepion esculentum
CAAATATATATGTATGTATATGTATGTATGTATGTATATATATTTATATATTTTAGATATATAATTGCATATGTATGAGTATATTAACCACTAATATTATCAATATATATATATATATATATATATATATATATATATATATATATATATATATATATATATATATATGTATGTATGTATGTATATATGTATGTATGTATGTATGTATGTATTCCGATTCCGCTACCTTGGTTTCATCCTTTCGGTATCTTCAGGCGATTTCGTTTTCTTCATAGAATCGACATGAAGCCCAAAATCCTTTAAACTACTTTCAATAATTATGTCCTTCAAATAAAAAATACAAAAATTTAAATAATTTGAAAATTTCACTTCGCGCGCATGTGTATTTAGATCAACGTAAATATAAGTTTAACCCAGTGAACTTCTAAAGGACGAAACGTGTCACATACATTTTACTAATATATATATATATATATATATATATATATATATAGAGAGAGAGAGAGAGAGAGAGAGAGAGAGAGAGAGAGGGGGTGAGAGAGAGAAATAAGAGGAGAGAGTAAGAAAGGAAAAGAGGTGAGGAGAGAGAGGAGAGAGAGAAAGAAGAGAAAGTGAAAAGAGAAGAGGACAGAGAGAGAAGAGGAGGAAGAGAAGAGAGAGAGGAAAAGAGAGAGGAGGAGAGAAAAGAGGAGATGGAAGAGAAGAGAGCATAGGAGAGAGAAGAGGAAAGAGAGATAGAAGAGAAGAGAGAGAGAGAGAAAAGAAAGAGAAGAAAAGTGAGAAAAAGAGGAGAGAAAAGAGAGTGAGGAGAGAGATAATAGAAAAGATAGAGAGGAGAGGAGAGAGATAAAAAAGGGAGAGAAAAAGAAAAAGAGAAAGTGAGAAGAGAAGAGGAGAGAGAGAATATAGAGATATAAGAGAAGAGAGCAGAGGAAAGAGAGTGAAAAGGAGAGAGAAGGGAGAGATAGAAGAGAGGGGGAGAGAACGAAGAGAAGAGAAGGGAAGAGATAGAGTTTTAAGAAAACAAGGATAGATAAAGATGTACCTTCCTGTATGCGTGTTCCTGTTGTTTCACTCTCCCCCCTACCCGTGCAACCAAATCGTACCAGGTTCAATTTCTGCCTATTCCTAATTAACAAAACTAGAATCGACAGTCGCCAGCCGGCCATTATCTCGCATTTTATGTGACGGCACGCGCCAAATACACGGCCAAGAATTAATATTTCTCTTTTTGGAGAATATTCCCCCTTTTCGCCTCTGCCTCATTAAAACGCGAGCTTGCATGCCGGACATGGGGTGAAGATCTCACGAGACGGACACTCAAACCAAAGTCTGGTTATTTCGTCTTGGAATTCTTTCGTTTCTATTTCTCTTGGGTTTTTTTCTTCGTTTTTTTTTCTTCTTTTATTCGCTGATTTTTCAATTTTCTTTCTTCCTTTTTGTCTTTGGTTTTTTCTACCTTTTATTTTTCCTTCGTCTGTCTTTCTGTTCCTTTCATATTGTCTTTCTTCGTTTTTCCTTTTTGGCCGGCATCTTTCGCCCTCATTTGTCACTTAAACAGATTCCTTCTCGTGTTCACTGCGCATGTCGTCAAGGCTTAGTCATTGTATTGATTTCTTTCAGCGGCATCCTTGTATGAGAACGTCAGCAAATCCTTTGTTGCCTTGAGAGACTCGTCACCAACAAACTGTGGTTACGGTGTTTTCGGGTCCAAGCTCTGGTAACAATCGCACAATAGCTTCCCGCCACGATTGAAACGACACATTGAAGCTTGATTGCATGCAAATTTCATTACTCAGCCATCGTTGTGGCAAATATCATCATCATCATTATCATCATCATCCATCTCGTAACCGGGTGTGGTCGTCGGGTGGCTGAACAGCTGGCCAGATCCTTCTACGTAACTGGGTTGGAAGCCGAAGGAGTATTCATTCAGGCGTTGGCTGTTTTTATGCAAGTAAACCGCGCGGAGATCATCCATCAAATTAGAGCCGATGTCCTCCAACTTGAGGGCTAGCCTTAGTTATGGAGACGTGACATTTGACTCCATCGGGGGAACCCTCTAGCCTGGCCGTTGAAAGCACTTTTCCCAACGACGTTGCGTTGTCACCATATTAGCTACATACTTAACTATGAAGCCCATTCTATCCCATTGTTCTAGATGGGCGTTGACCGTTGTTTTTAGTCCCATCTGGCCACCATCTTCATCAGAAGAACTTTATGGGGGAACCAGTTTAGCTGCCGATGGCAACCATGTTGCAGGTAATACAGTTTTACATGATACCAGTAGCAGTACCGGGGAGAGAATTTCCAAGCGACGGCACTCAGATCATTTTGAGCCATGGTCGGAATACGAGATGCCGGGACAAACTCGATATAGCGCGTCTTACAAGATTTTTTTAAAACCGCGTCTTACTTGGCAACCCTTGCGATCGAGTATGATTTCGCACGAGAATTAGACTTTGAGGAACTCATCGCGCATTTTGCTTCAATGAAAGTT
>OZ038506.1:7600912-7608412 GCA_964036315.1 Acanthosepion esculentum
TACCTGGACTCAAATACCGACCGTATAAGCGTCGATAGGTAATTTGCTACTAATCTTAGCCACAAAGTTTAGTTGTTGACGCGCACATAATAACCCGCTTTGATGAACAGGGAAGGTGTCGCTTGCCTACCCGTGATTCCACCCAAACCCCGTCGTCGAGTTGGTTCTCGTGGCTGATAACTCGCACGCCTGCCTCACTGCTCGCCGAAGCAGAAAATAAAAACACTGGTGATAAAAAAAAAGGTGACAAATTGAAAATGAAACCGAGTCGGGGAGGCGGTAGCCCCGTGAATGAATATCGGGTGGATGGCACCCGATTTATCAACCTTACCACCCGTAAGTGAACCTTCTATTAATACTAATTGAGGAGGTGAAGCAAGGCAGGGGATTAAAAAGGGTTAAAATAGTTATTTATTACCCACTTTAGAAGATATATGTGTGTGTGTGTGTGTGTGTGTGTGTGTGAGGGTGAGAGAGGACACGTGCGTATGTGCGGGTGTGGGGGAGAGAGAGCAAACGTGTGTGTGTGCGTGTGTGTATGTACGCGCGTGTGTATATGTGTGTGTTTATGCAGATCTGTATGTGTTAGTGTGTGTGCGTGCAGGTTGGTGGGTGTGCGTGTGCACGTGTGCGTGTGTGTGTGTGTGTGTGTGTGTGTGTGTTCATGTTTGTGTACGTGTGTGTGTGTGTGTTTGAGTGTGGATTTATCCGGTGGAATGTCTGGCAGTTCTACGCGTATCAACATTGATGTAATACTTTATGAGTGTAATATTTTTTTAATATATATATATATATATATATATATATATATATATATATATATATATATATATATATATATATATATATATATATATATATATATATATATATATATATATATATATATATATATATATATATATATATATATATATATATATATATTTCTGTAGTTCACTGATACCAGCAAGCAGAAAATGATGATAGCTATGTTGGTCGAAACTAGTCGAGGATTCTAAATGAAATAATAATAAAAACGAAGGAATATTAATATACAACCCAGCGTGTCTGAAGATTTAAATTTTTTAATATTGTTCAATATATATATATATATATATGTGTGTGTGTGTGTGTGTCTGTGTGTCTGTGTGTGTGTGTATTTTATATTTTTTTATGTTTAAATGCACGTCAGGCTATATGACGCTTCCGTATAGAATACAGGTTCGATTCCTGTCGGAAGACGAATATTTTCTATGAAAATTTCTCGGACATTCAGGCCGGTAAATGTTGTTTAATACTGTTTATTATAAACAAAGCATTTACTTAAATATTTGTATCTATATAAATGTATAAACATCAAAATGTCTTTTATATATATATATATATATATATATATATATATATATATATATATATATATATATATATATATAGGGGTGCCTGTACTCATAAAATTATTCGAGCTAAGTTCTTTTTCATTAATAATTTCCATTATTGCTACTACTAACCGAAACCATGAGCCAATATTAGTAAACATTGGAGGTACGTTGTGTATAAGGAGTGATGAAGAAGCTTGCTTCATCATAACTTGATAGCCTAATAAGTCAGGCAGCACACATGAGTGACGAGCGCCTGTAGTTTAACAAAGGATAAACAGATTGTTTAAGATTAAGAAAAGAACGCAGAACACACATAGAAAAAGGAAAAGAATAACCTAAATTAATTATATATAACATATGAATCAAATTTCATATTTTTATTACACATGGCATCCTTTTTTACATTTTGCATACATTGCATAGGACGTGCAAGTGGCTTATAGGTAACTAGCGCAGAAAATAAAACCAAACCAAGAAGCCGGGTCCAAATTTCGACAGAGGAATTATTAATATCTTTCTCCACATCCCTCCAGCTATGGGTGAAATAGCAGAACAGACTGGCTTCTGTAACCTAAATAGGGAAACCAATCCAAGAAAACAACTCTGAATTGCGATTCACATGTTTTTAATTATTTTAACCCCAAACAAGGTAATAAAGACGTGAGGTTGGCTGGATGTACTGAGTATTAAAGACTATGAGAAAAATACTATTAAGGAGAGAGAACAATAAAAGAACAATAATTAAGAAGACAGAACATAATGATTGGTATTGTATTAAAATATTTGAAGGATCAAAGCTGACTGGAAAGCAAGAAGCTGGAAGAGAGTTACATAAGTAAAACGTGTGAGCGAAAAAAATGTTAGCCTAGAAATTAAGTCTAGAATTAGGTATTTCAACTCTAAGAAGATGAAACCTTACCGCAGATCTAGTTTTGCGCTTAAATTCACAAACACTAGGTACCATAGACGAAAGTTCATCAAAGCAGCTACCATGAAAGTATTTATAGAAAATGGCACAGAGAAGCTACATTACGGCGGTGGGAAAGTGATTGAAACGGAGATGCCAAGCCATGACCAGTAACATTGCACATTCTTCTTTGCATTTTATCAAGAATCTCTAAATATATATCTTAAGAGCACCAGACCAAATGTGACAGCAATATTCAAAGCCGGGTTGAATGGTAGACTTTATAAATATGTAAGATAGATTCTGGAGAGAAAAATGTCTAGCACGACACAGTGAATCAAATTTCCTAGCAGCAGATGCAGCAACTGATTCAGTATAATCTTTCCTCTTTATGTCAGCGGAAATTTTAATCCAAAAATCTTGGAGGTTAGCATCAGCCATGCTGATGGAAGGCAGAAAATTTTCTCTCAGATGGTTGATAGAGAGCAGTTTCTTTTAGGAGACGTTAAAATTAATATAACATTCACTACCCCAGTAAACAGCAGATTATAGATCATTTTTGTGAATTTTGAGATTTCCGAGGAATCGATGGTAATTTTTCTTTATTACAATTCTTAACAACAAAAAAATTATATTTGTTTATTTGTAGATAATGTTTGTACGATGTGCAGTTCCACTTCGAAAAAGTGTCAAAGATTTTCAATGTTTGACACTTTTTAATGTTATAAACATTACCCAGCCACCCGTCCACTACTCTTCTGAACATTTGAAAAAGTTAATAGAAAAAAATCTCAGAAACAAACGACCAATTAACAAACTGACAAATTCTTTTTCTTTCGCTTCTGAATTTTTCATGAAACTTCTTTCCCTGCTTTATTTCCCAGAATCATGCTTTTTCTTTCCTCCTTACTCTCCTTCCCGCATTACTCTCCTTTCCGCCTTACTCTCCTTTCTACCTTACTCTCTTTTCCTCCTTTCTCTCCTTTCAAAACCAGTGAAACGTCGTTTCCCTTGACGATTCATCAAATAGCTAATTTCATTTTTTTCATTACATATGTTTTTACTTTTTATTTTGCTTCTTAATGTTTTCTTTGATTCTTTCTTTCGTCCTTTTCCCACCAATTCTTCCATCCTTTCTTCATGTCACTAAGCCTTTGTTAATTTCTTTCTCTCTTTCTTTCTGTTTTTTCTTTTTTGTTCTTCTTGATTTCGTCTTTATTTTTTTTTTTCTTTGTCTTCTTTTATTTGTCATCCACTTTCCATGTTGGCTTTCTTTCTTTCCATTTCAATTTCCGCTTCACTAAATACAGCGTCTTTTTTTAAAGCACACAAAAAGCTTTCAATTGGCTAACGGATGGCGAGGGTTCGGGTGGAGGTTACTAGAGTGCGAAAAAAACCAAGATGAGAAATTGGGGTAAGAATAGTCGAAGGGCTTGTTCGAGTGTTTTCGCTTTTTTTTTTCTTTTTCTTTTTTGACAGGTGCCTACCGATAACATTAAATAAGTTTGTTTTACCCTGTAACAAAGCGGCCACAATGCTGGGAAGGGGTCAATCGCGGATGAAAGATGGTGCTATTAGAAAGAAAGAAAGAAAGAAAGAAAGAAAGAAAGAAAGAATGAAGGAAAGAAAGAAAGAAAGAATGAAGGAAAGAAAGAAAGAAAGAAGGAAGGAAATAAATAAATAAAGGGAGGGCTAAGTTAGAAAGAAAGAAGAATTAAGTTACAGGAAAGAAAGACAGAAAGGAAAAAAGATTTAGTTAAAAAAGAAAGAAGGATGAAATCAGAAAGGAAGAAAGAAAAATGATGTTACAAGAAAGAAAGAAAGAAAGAAAGAAAGAAAGAAAGAAGGAAAGAAAGAAGGAAAGAAAGAAAAACAAAGAGTTAGTTAAAAAAAGAAAGAAAGATGAAATCAGAAAGGAAGAAAGAAAAATGATACAAGAAAGAAAGAAAGAAAGAAAGAAAGAAAGAAAGAAAGATTTAGTTAAAAAAAGAAGGGAGGGCCAGGTTATAAAGCAAGAAGAATGAAGTTACAGGAAAAAAAGACAGAAAGAAAGAAAGATTTAGTTAAAAAAGAAAGAATGAAATCAGAAAGGAAGAAAGAAAAATGATGTTACAAGAAAGAAAGAAAGAAAGAAAGAAAGAAAGAAAGAAAGATTTAATTAAAAAAGAAGGAAGTCAAAAAGAGAGAAGAATGAAATTACAAGAAAGAAAGAAAGAAAGAAAGAAAATTTAAAGATGTAACAAAATATTTTTAAAAGAATAACAAAATGAAATAAAAGTTAAAAAAAAGAAAAAGGAAAAGGAAATAATTGAAAAAAAATGAGAGAATGGTTTAAAAAATAAACAAGTAAAAAAAGATGAGCGCAAAGATGAATGGACTTGGTGGCAAAAAGGGCGCGAAAAATAGGGAATACGAACAACGTAAGCAATCAAACGATGAGCGAATCACAAAGAAGCGAATGAATGAAAAGAAGTGGAATAACAACATCATTTGGCAATTATATAAACCCGCGCGCTCACATACACACACATATATTGTATATTTAGCCAGCAACTCTTCTCTTATACATATTTAGTTAAATTTGACAAACGGGGAATATTTTGTAAGTTTTTATTCAGTTTTTCTTGTTTCCTTAAAAGTTGGATGTATGGAGAAATTGTCCATAGTGCTTAATGTCTCGAGGACTTCCGGTTAATATTTTAAACATTTTCAAAAAGAGGCTGATTTGTCTTTTATGGCCGTGGAATATGATAAACACATAAGAAACGAAATCTATAAAACGAATAAATAAGTCATCATTATCTGTCTATATTTCTGAGATGAGGTATTATGTACACTATTTACATTATACAGACTATTGTCCTCATCTTTGTCGCCATATTTATTACAACGTTTCGGCCCTTCAGTATCTGTCTATATTTCTGAGATGGGGTATTATGTACACTATTTACATTATTCAGACTATTGTCCTCATCTTTGTCGCCATATTTATTACAACGTTTCGGCCCTTCAGTATCTGTCTATATTTCTGAGATGAGGTATTATGTACACTATTTACAATATTCGGACTATTGTCCTCATCATTGTCGTCATATTTATTACAAGGTTTCGGCCCTTCAGTATCTGTCTATATTTCTGAGATGAGGTATTATGTACACTATTTACATTATTCGGACTATTGTCCTCATCTTTGTCGCCATATTTATTACAACGTTTCGGCTCTTCTGTATCTGTCTATTTTTCTGAGATGAGGTATTATGTACATTATTTACATTATTCGGACTATTGTCCTCATCTTTTTCGCCATATTTATTACAACGTTTCGGCCGTTGTACGTTCCGGCCTTCTTCAGGTGGTTGGAATGTCGAACTGAACCCTTTATTTCTCTCCCTGGGGTAGACTGTTCTAGTTCCACGTGTCATGTTTTGGGTCTTGTCACTGGATCTAACCAACGCTTTTATCCACTGTACAATATGTCCTCCAGTGACAGGACCCAAAGAGTGTGAGTTCAATACCCGCTTAAGGCAGTGGAGAACTTTCAGGTGGAAATTAACAGTAGATAACTGATAACTGACATCCATGTGTATGTGTGTATGTGTGTGTGTGTGTGTGTGTGTGTTATATGCGCCACGTAAAGTGTGGGGAGAGAAATATTTGTACACATGCAAATTATTAATTTATTGTATTTCCAACTAATGAATAAACATACTTTTCATATAATTAACTCTACACTGATACATAATAACTAAATATGTACAAAAATCAGAAAAAAATGATAATAGAAATAAATCCCATTTATCCATTTTAATGACTGAAAAAAGTATTTGTACAATGCGAATTTCAGATTTTAAAACATTTAAATTGCTTTAATACTCTAGATTATTCAAGTGGAATATTCTAGAAAGTTCCAATAATGTCATCAGTAGTTATTTTTAGCCTAAAAATACGAATAGAAGATTCTGTAATTGATATTCATGCAAGAAGGTTTTCATCATGGCAAGAAGTAAAGAATTGAGAAATTCGCAAAAGGAACTGATTATTTAGCTCTGGAAAGAATGTAAAAGTTACAGGAAAATCTCAGACAACCTAAATATTCCATTTACTACCATTTTGTTCATTCATTGCAAGGTATAAAAACTCAAAACTGTTGGAAAAAAACAAAGAACATGTGCTTCACGGAAGACTTCTGCAAGATCTTCGAGGAAATGTGTGAAATTAAACAAGACCAATGTTTAATGGTCAAGAGTTGCAGGAGGATTTGCTTTCATGAGGAATCTGTGTCACTAAATGGACAATAAGCAATGAAATTCATAGGAACAATTTAAATTCACGCTCCCCTCGGAAAACTCCCCTGCTATTGAAAAGACACAGAGATGCCAGGTTGAAATTCGTTCGTCAACATAAAGATAAGGAAAAATCTTATTTGGAAAGTATATTATTAGAGAACCCGCTCTGCCTTCCACCAGCATGGCTGATGCTAACCTCCAGGAAAGTAACTCGTTGCGCCTTCTCGGGCTAACGTTCTCTCTGACAAGTGGAAAGACTATATTGAATCCATTACTAGGTCAGCTGCCACGAAAGTTGGGTCACTGATAATTTTTCTTTACAGAATTTATCTTATCTTATAAGTCTACTATCTGTCCACGCTCAGAATATTGCTGCCACATATAGTCCACTGCCTCTGGTATTAACCGTGAGCGCCTTGATAAAATCCAAAGAAGAATCAGCAATATTATTGGTCCTGATCTGGTGGCCACCGTCGTAAGGTAATTGTTTGGATGAGCTCTTCGCTATGGGACCTAGACTGGCAATGAGAGCTCATCGATTTACAGTCGAGCTGGCTAGATGTAGCCATAAGTTCTATGCTAACAGCTTCTTTTCTCACACTTCTCGCTTGTGGAACTCCCATCCAACTCCATGCATTCTAGCCAACTTTAATCATTATCTGGTGTCCTCCTGATTATTCTTTTCACTATCCGCTCATTATAAATGTTTCTATTCTTAATTCTTCCACACTCCTGTTTTAGTGGCTTTACTGCTATATATATATATATATATATATAGGGTGTCCATAAAGTTCGTATGCACTTTAAAAAATTTATAACTTTATTTGTTTTTGCGATAGAAATAATCTGTAAAAAATGTTATAATGTTTAATGTACCTAGTTTTAAGTATAGCTAAAATAACTAATGTGATTTCAGGCATTGCTGTAAGTCAGTTGGCAAATGTTT
>OZ038506.1:7613412-7683412 GCA_964036315.1 Acanthosepion esculentum
ATTAAAAACGACTGACAAGGTGCTTTTATTTATTCTTTTCTACAATTTCTCATGCGATCTAATAATTTTTTTCTTTTCGGATGATAAATTATATAAAAACTGTCCGAATGCTCTTTTTAACCGAGCGCTTTCGGCTATACATTTAACCATTTTCAAGGATTATATTTCAACTGTTCAAATAAGAAAGAGTTTGTTGTATGTATGTTTTATAAAATGTTTTCATTTTTTTGTTTCAAAACACGGTCAAGATATTATGTCCATGTTCAAATTTAATATTAAGTGTTGGTTTGTTTGTTTTTATTAATAAGGCTTCCATTATTTTTAGCCTTTTTTTTTTTTTGCATAATTTTTATATAATAAAATTATAAATATAAGTAAGTATACTCGTCCGGAAAAACCTTAGGTGTATTGGCTTGTAAATGAACAAACCAATACCCAAGGAAAAATAAGGAATAAAAAAAGAAAGAACTAAGAACATGTAATTCAGGCGAAAACAATCGACCAGAATCCAAGTTCAGAGTCCAAAGAAAAAACCTCCGACACGAGTAAAGTAAAAATAACTAATGAAAGTGCTCAATACGCTAAGTAGAGCAAATCTAACTATGAACCTAAAGAGCCAGGCAAACCTACCTAGGTTTCACCTACGCGGATCGTCAGGCCAGCACTCTCAAACCCTCGGTCATGATGACTTGTGACTTCGTGCTAGCACAGCCATCAACAGTCCCCAAGTGTTCCGTCTACCCATTTTCACTCACAAGGCTTGGGTCAACCCGTGATATGGTTTTCAGCGTACCCTGACGATCCGCGTAGGTGAAACCTAGGTAGGTTTGCCTGGCTCTTTAGGTCCATTCTTATATATACATATATATATATATATATATATATATATATATATATGTGTGTGTGTGTGTGTGTGTGTGTGTGTGTGTTCGTGTGTGTGTGTTTATATATATACGTATGTATGAGTATTTTTAAAAATTCGGTGTATTTACAGAGGAAGATTGATTGATTGATTCGTTTTCTACGCCTTATCAACCCATTGCAGGTTATTTAAAGCCAGAAAATAGTTTTAGATTTAAGAATTTTTTGAGATAATAATGACTTAGTTATACAAGTCTTACTAAGTAACCCATAACTGGAGGAAGAAGTAGTAGCTTCATACTTTTTCCCAAGGTTGTTTGCGCGTAAGTGAGGTTAACGAACCCGACTGGAATTCGAACCCTACTCTCCGATTAACATTTCAGATACATTATCCATTACAGCACCCGCGCATCCAAGCTTACAGCATCTGCCATTAGCAAGCGGTCAACCATCTAGCTACTAACCTATAAAGGAAGCATTTTTTACGGCTTATCAACCCTTTGTAGATTATTTAATTCTGGAACATATTTTTGATTGTAAGTATATATATATATATATATATATATATATATATATATATATATATATATATATATATATATATATATATATATATGGTGTCCATAAAGTTCATGTGCACTTTAAAAAATTTATAACTTTATTTGTATCTGCGATAGAAATAATTTGTAAAAAGGATTAGAAAGAAGTAAATCTATATTTTTTAAGGTTTTATTGAAATTTTATTTAAGTTTCCACATGTCCTCCATCATTAGCAATACAAAGGGTAATACGATTTTGCAGTTCACGGAAAACATTTGCCAACTGAGTTACAGTAATGCCTGAAATCACATTAGTTATTTTACATATAATTAAAACTAGGTACGTTAAACATTATAACATTTTTTACAGATTATTTCTATCGCATATACAAATAAAGATATAAATTTTTAAAAGTGCACACGAACTTTATGGACATCCTGTATATAGGCATATTTGAGTAAATTACAGACATTATATCTGCTAATCTTTAATAAAATCCGTTCATATTCACGAATAAGCTGCTGTATATATATATATATATATATATAGTTAGACCTAGAGAGCCAGACAAGCCTACCACGGTTTTACCTAAACGGGTCGTCAGGGTATTGGATTGATTATTTGCAAATTAAGACACCAAAGGTTTTCCGATCGAGTATAGCGTCTTATACTTATAAGACTTCTACTACTACTACTACTACTACTAATAATAATAATAATAATAATAATAATATATATATATATATATATATATATATATATATATATATATGTATATATATAAGTGAACATAGAAGTCAACACTTAGAGGCGACAGTCTGTTTAATCCGCAGATATTGGTTCATACCTTTGCTAAGGTATTTGCGCTACTAAACTGGCTGGGCTTCGAACTCGGCTCCCCGGTTTCTCTTTCCGAGCTGTTATCTATTACACCACCTGCACTTCGTAGTCATATATCGGGATTGTGTACGAGCTTATAATTAATCATCAGTTGGCTTTATAGTTGAGTCTGTATGCATCCATTCGGAAGGTAACTCTATCAACGATGGGTATTTATTTTGCAGTAGATTGATACGCTCATTAAGCTTCCTTGTCAAGGATCAGAGTGTAGTATCTGCCCAATCCTCAGCCCTTTCGGGCTGGATTTAAATACGGTTTCTGATTAAAAATATATACTATTATTCTATTTGATTTTATGTATAACGGTTATGCTTTTTCTTGGGCTTTATACGGAGTAAATTTTAGTAAAGGCTCAAGAGCCACTCAATGTAGAAGTTTGCTGAATGTGATGATTAAGCAGAGGAAGTAGAAAATGAAGATTATGAGGATAATGAGGATAGATAATGATTAACACTCAAAATGTTTTAAAAAATGTTAGGATAAAAGTGTAGTATCTGTTGTTGATCCCCAGCCCTACTGAACGGAAATCTATCCTCTTATTCTACTCGTTATTCTGTATGACTGTTAGGCATTTCTACATAGAATCAAAGCCTAGTATCAACCCAATCCTGGCACTTCTGATATCATTTCACCCCCAAGCAAGACAATAAAGCCACTAAGACGCTAAGGGTTTGCCGAGTGTGAGAGAATCTGAGAAAAATCACAAGTAACGTTCGAGAACAATAAAAGAACAGAAATTAAGAAGACAGATGACGAATGACATTACATTTAAATTTTGGAAGTTGACTGGAAAGCAAAAAGCAGGAAAAGAGTTCCACAAACGAGAAGTGCTGTAGAAGAAACTGTTAGCATAGAACTTACAGTTAAATCTAGCCAACTCTACAGTAAATCGATGAGACCTTACCGCCAGTCTAGTACGCTTCATAAAAGAGGAAAGAAACTATTAGCATAGAACTTACGGTTGCATCTAGCCAATTTAAATGTAAAATGATGAGACCTTACCGCCAGTCTAGTACTGCTCTTAAATTCATAAACTCTAGGTACCATAGAGGAAAGTTCATCCGTACAATTACCATGTTTATAGAAAGTGGCACAGGGAAGCTATGTTACAACGGTGGAAAAAGTGACTGAAGCCGAGATGCCAGCTTAGGATTGCGAAAATTGCAGATTCTTTGGGGGATTTTATCAAGACTCTCTAAATACACAGTGGAAGCGCCAGGTCTCGGAAGTGACAGTAATATTCAATCCCTGGACGAATTGTAGACTTATAAATATGTTAAGATAGATTCTAGCGATAAAAATTGTCGAACACGATACAGTGAAGCAACTTTACTAGCAGCAGACCTGGGAATTGATTCAATATAGTCTTTCCACTTCAGGTCATCGGGAAACGTTAACCCGAAAACTTTCTCTTTCTAACCGAGAATCTATGCCATCATTCTGTTTCGTTTTGTTTATGAATCCTGCTCGTAGTTAACAAAAGTAAAACAAATACACGTTTTAATCTCTCTTCACTAAATAAATTGCTCGTGGAAAAAAAATCTATTTTTGATTGGCGTAACTGTAACCGTCGTCTCGAACCAGCAAATATTCGCTAACGGCGTTAGCGAGTGTTTCCCCAAGTGAAACGCCGATGAGACAGGTATCATAATTTGTCCATCACCTGATATGTTGTTATCGATAACGCTGATAAGGGCCTGGGTTATCTAAAACGGAGTTAGCAATGAGGCCGCGTTTTAGATTAGGTTGTAGGTATAAGTTGTCTCCTGCCTGGGTGGGCCTAGGGAGCGTAAAAATTGGTCTGTTTTAGTCTCGGGGTTCCTCACTTAACGGCCGTGTCCGCTTTCACAAGATCCTGACAACGTCACCTACTGGGAATGACCAAGAATGAAGCGACGGTGACGAGGAGAGGAAAAGTATTTCTCTTTTCTTTCTTTTCTGCTCTGGCGGCAGAGGGAGGGATACGTTCGCAGCTAGGGTTGGGGAGATATAAATTTAACCCCCCCCCCTTTTTTCTTTTTTTTTTCTTTGGAAAAATGACATTTTTGTAATAGAGTAACGAGAAGAAAGATGGACAGAGTGAGATAGATCTCAACATGGACAGATTGTCTACCCTGCTAATTAATACAAGCTACATGGAGAAGAGATGGATAACAAGTCTCTCTCTTTCTCTCTCTCTCTCTCTCTCTCTCTCTCTCTCTCCCTCGCTATATATATATATATATATATATATATATATCATCTCTCGCTTTCTCTCGCTCTCTCTCTCTCTCGCTTTCATTTCACTCCCTCACTTTCTTTCTCTCTCCTTTTCTTTATCTCTCTCTATCTCTCTTTCTCTTCTCTCTCTATCTCTCTCATTACTTCTCTGTCTCTCTCTCTTTCCATTTCTTTGTCACTCTTTCTTTTTCTCTCTCTTTCTCTCCCTCTCTTTCTCTCTATCTTTCTCTCTCTTTCTTTCTCTCCATCTCTTTCTTTCTCCAACTCTCTCTCCCCCTTTTATTCACTTTCTTTCTCTTTTCCTTCCTTTATCTCTCATTCTCATTCGCTCTGTCATTCATAGTTTCTCTCTCTTTCTCTCCATTTTTCTATCTCTTTCTCTCGCTCTCGTTCATTCTTTCTCTCTCCGTTTCTTTCTCCTTTTCTCTCTCTTTCTTTCTCTCTCTTTCTCTCATTCATTCTATCCATCTATTTCTCTCTTTTTCCTTCTCACTCTCCCTTTCATTCTCCCTCCCACTTTCTTTCTTTATCTTTCTTTCAGTCTACTTCTTTTTCTTTCTCCCTCTCTCTTTCTCTTAATTTCTTTCTTTCTCTCTCTTTTTCTTTCCATTTCTTTCTCTCCTTTCTTTCTCTTTCTCTCTCCCCCTCTCTCTCTCTGTATATATATATATGTGTGTGTGTGTGTGTGTGTGTGTGTGTGTGTGTGTGTGTGTGTGTGTGTGTGTGTGTGTGTGTGTGTGATATATCAAGTGAGACATAAAGAGAGAAAGTACGTCCATTTTCCAAATTCTTGTTAGTTTTAAAATAAACTGATACTGGTAATGTAACGGCTATCGGCGCGTAAGGATAAGGAGAGTAAGGACAAGGAGAGTAAGCATAAGGAGTGTTCAAACTCGTAACATTCATTTTGGCACTAATGAACTTCGAAAGGGAAGCACGGCGGACTAATGGATAGCGGCTCGGATTAAGGAATCGGAGAGCCGAGATCGAATTCCAGTCAAATCCATTACATTTACTTATGTTCTAATACCACTGGGAAAGGTATGAATGTTCTTCTTCTCCCCCAGCTTTGGGTAAATAGCAGAACCGACCGGGTTTTATAGCCTTGGATGGCAACTGATCTACTGCAGATGAAATGGCAACCTACCGCGGTGAAAAATCCGCCTCTTCATGTATCGAAAGATACATGATCGCCTAAGCGTGTATCATGCATGGCACATAACTGATTGATTGAACTTCGAAAGACTGTCTTTTTCTCTTCCCCAACACCAAGCTGAGTAGACTGGGACCCCTAACCTTGCGCGACACCCGATCTAGGAAAAGGCCTGCGCTGAATTCAGATCCGTGGGAAAAAAAACAAGCTGTTATTTTCACGAGCAGTCATAGTAATTCGCAAAATAGAAATGAAACGTATGGAGAGCCATGATCACCTTTATCCGGAAGAGATATAGCAGAAGAATTATATATTCTGGCACCAGATGAATTACTTCGTACGCTCAGAGTCTTAAAATACAGAATTACTTCCCAGGACTGTAAAATTATACTATGGGCTACTGGTTATTATTTTATTAACAACCTTTTAAGAAAATATTATTATTCACTATCAATTAC
Organism: Acanthosepion esculentum; assembly: GCA_964036315.1. Classification (NCBI taxonomy): domain Eukaryota; kingdom Metazoa; phylum Mollusca; class Cephalopoda; order Sepiida; family Sepiidae; genus Acanthosepion; species Acanthosepion esculentum. The sequence goes on from OZ038506.1 coordinate 7,619,545, forward strand.
TTGGGGTTTAATATTGATCCCCCATTTCTTAATCTGTGACCTCTATGGGGGGTTATATGATGGAGTTATATTTAGGATATTAGGAACATCAAAGTTCATTGCGGTGGACTTGTTAAAATGAGTCAAATTTAAAACACACAGAAACATTACTCTATCTTACACTCTTTTACGCTGTCTTTCACTCTCTTTTATATAGGTTGTGTGTATGTATCTAGAGTTATAGGGATGTTTTATTTTCCAAATACAGTCAGCACATTATGGCCGTGTTCGTAGTTAATATTATTGAGTGTTGGCTTTTTATATATTTTTTATTATCAAGGCTTCCATTATTTTTTTACACAGAACCATACATCCGGTTAAAAAGCAAAAATGAAAACGTCCTTGATAATGGCTAAAAGTATAGCCGAAATCGCTGAGAATTATATAACATTTGGACAGTTTCTACACACTCTGTGTCCAGAAAAGAAAACACTTATTCGAACATAACACAAATTAAATAAAAAGTTTAATTGCAGTACCTTATCTGTCGTCTTTAGGGAAACATGTTTAAATGAGGGATTGCTACCTGAATACAATATATATATATATATATATATATATATATATATATATATATATATATATATATATATATATAACGAGTGTAACAGCAAAATTCTTCAAATCGTGTAAAAGCAAAATTGTCCAATTGTTAAATTAAGCTTTTGAACCGTTACAACTTATAAGTGATTAAAGATATCTTACTGGAATTCTCCGAGGGTTTTATAACACCATCGTACTCTACTTTGAGCAATAAACTTGTATAATTACACTCCAAGGTTAACAGAAGAATCGTGATAAAATCGATCATAGACGAAAATGATATTATCATTAATTAATCATAGCTAAGGATAGGAAGCTTCTGAAGGATTGAAATTATGTTCTAAGATATATATATATATATATATATATATATATATATATATATATATATATATGCGCCGACGGCTTAGTGGTAGAATTTCCGACTGACGCCAATTCAGTCGGATTTTGATCCTAGCTAGAGGCAACCGGACGTCTAGCCACACTGGAGAGCTGTGATACAGCGAAACAGTCTATCTATGGATAACAATAATATTGGCCCCTGAAAATTAATTTCGGTTGAGCTCTGTGGGAAGGAAGCGTGTGTTTGTAAACAGTGACTATTAAAGCTAATATAGCATGACTCTTCGGTGTGTTTATCTAAATCTAAAAATAAATACGCTAAAAAATTCACCTTCATCCCTGCCGTGCGCCGACGGCTTAGTGGTAGAATTTCCGACTGACGCCAATTCAGTCGGATATCGATCCTAGCTATAGGCAACCGGACGTCTAGCCACACTGAAGAGCTGTGATACAGCGAAACAGTCTGTCTGTAGAAGACAACTACAATAATATATATATATATATATATATATATATATATATATATATATATATATATATATATATATATATTATTCCAGGGTCATTTTGCAGCTTATTCAAGATGATCTTCACTCTCTCTAACCTTCTATCTGTACCTCACACGTTTCACGCACGATTTCATTTTCATGTCTTTTTTTTTCACTCCTCTTTGGACTGTCATATCTGAAACTCCTCTCTCACGTGCCAAACGTCTTATGGATTGAGTTGGATCTTTTAAAATTCTTCTCTTCAACTAAAAGTTGAAATGATCATCCCTCTTTCTGTTGTGACCTTCTATGTGAAACTATGTGTAGCTATTCATTAGTGATTTTTTTCTTTTGCGTTTAAATGCTCCAGCTAACAGTTATGCTTTAGCGTTCATTGGAACGTGAATAGTTATCTATTATAGAATTTTCTAAAATGCCTATAAAAGAACAGTTTTCACGCCTTAATGCTCACTCTACCAAAACATTCCAAAATAAAAAATTCTATAATGCATAGATTTTCACGTTCTAATGAACGCTAAAGCATAACTATCAGTTATAGCATTTAAACGCAAAAGAAAAATTAATTCAGTAATGGATAGCTACACATAGTTTATGCCTTACAAGTTGCACCCTTGATTATGATCTCAGAAAGAGGTGGAAAGTACTTGGGAAATTATATTGATTTTCACTGTTACAGTGCATTTTTTGTTTTATTCAATTATAATATACGGGAAAATATTCGTGAATATTAGAGGATTATGACAAAAATAAGCAGACATAATGTTTGTAATTCATTCAGTCAGATATACCAAAAAGAGAATTTTCTGCCTAAACACACACGCGCACACACACACACATATATATATATATATATATATATATATATATATATATATATATATACCATGGAATATTAGTGTTTAAGTCTTTTTATTATATCCTTACTCTGTCCTGGACATCGAGTACTACCTGGATCATATCCTCTTGGAATTATATTTATACATATATGTATGTGCATATATAATTGCATATGTATGTGTATATTCACTGTATCACAGCTCTTCAGTGTAGCTAGACAACCGATTGCTTCAAGCCGGGATGGAAACTCGACCAATTCGGCGTCAGTCAGAGATCCTACCCCTGAGCTATCGGCGCCCGGCAAAAAGAAAGGCAAATTTTAGCATTTTCTATACGAGATACGCCAGTGGCCAGGAGAACTCAATTCGTACTTGAAGAGTAATACATTAGTAGCAGAAGCAGCCACTGATTTTAAATTTACCCTTTTCTCCAGAGACCTCTATCGGTGGATATATATAAAAAAATTTAAAGCATCACTTATTGTTTATTAGACATTTTAATTTTATCACTTCGTGTACTCTATAGCTTGCCTGACGTTTCAACTAAATTGATAAATATTTATGAGCGCCGCTAAACTCAAAATTTTGCAAAACAAATGAGGTTTTTGCACTTGTATATAAATACTTGTTACAAAATAAAATCTCGAATTTTGTCTTGATAAAGTCTTACAGAGGACGAAAACGCGTCGACTAAGTTAAGTATATATATATATATATATATATATATATATATATATATATATATATATATATATATAGTACAGGTGATTTGTGAAAAGTACACAAGTATAGTACAGTATTTGTGAAAGATGTTTTGTGTGCACAGTTTCTTTGTTTCCAGTGTCCTTTAGTTACTCTTATGTATACTTTTTCCTCATTCTCTGGTGATTTTACCGTGGCTTTGTATATTACGTTGTTTTGTAAACAATTACCGTTTAAGGAACATTCATTCTTTATTCTACAGTTACACGTTCGTGTGGTTTGTTGACCAAAACATCTTTCACAAATAGTAAATACGCGAACAGCGCAATGCTTTCTAAGTATATCTGGGAAATTAAAAACAAAACACAAATCACACTAAAAATACCATGGAAAATAATGAAAAGAACATCAATCAATCCAAAACCTGCAAACTTTGCTTGGAGGAAAAATAGCTATTATTACCTTTCCAGACCAGAATAAACAAACGATCTGAGCAGACATAAAAACAAATTTTTACTACGTTACTTAAAAATCGAAAACTGAAATGAATAAATAAAAATAAACAAAATTAAAGTAAAATAAATTAACCCAAGCAAATAATAAACAAATTAACAAACAACTCCCGTTAGAACAGACGAAATAGAATAAATAAATAAAAAATAAATACATAAAAAACAAGTAAAAATAATCGACCCAAATAAATAAATAAGGTAAATAATAAACAAATTAACAAACCAATCCCGCCAAAATAACCGTTAAAATAGACTACAACAATCAATCCGAAAATTGGACGAAAAAATAGCTATAACTGCTATATAACGATAAAAAATCACTACGTTACTCAAAAATCGAAAACCGAATAGCGTAAATAAAAATATACAAAATAAAAAAGTAAGTAAATAAATAAGAAAAAAGCAAGTAAAAATTAATCCAAATAAATGAACAAATTAACAAATCTCTCCCGCTGAAATAACCGTTAGAACTAATAAAAATAAACATAAATAAGCAAAAACAAGTAAAAATAATTAATCCAAATAAGTAAAGAAATAAAATAATAAACAAATTAAAAACTGCCCCCCGCCAAAATAGCAGAATAGACTACGACAATCAATCTAAAAATTGGAAAAATAAATAACTTTATCTTCCCAGACAAAAACAAACCATTAAATAAGCGACCTAAGCAAATCCCACCCCCAATTTTTTTACTACGTTAATAAAACATCGAAAACCGAAAAGAATAAATAAATATAAAATAAAAAAATAAAATAAAAAACAAGTAAAATAAATTAACCCGAATAAATAAACAAACAAGCCACTCTCGCCAAAATAACCGACAGAATGGATTACCCACAATGCACCACTGACCCATATATATAAATAGTCGAGAAAAAATGCGTCTAGCATGAAACAGTCTGTCGCCTCTGAGTATTGACTTCAATGTTCACTTGTATATATATATATATATATATATATATATATATATATATATATATTATAAAGAGATAATCATACATTGAATCAATTAGCAATATTAATGCAGTTAATGGCGAAATCTCTTCGCTAATTGACTTAATATAAGCATTATACTACTAACAATCCACTGAATGATGCGATCTTTATGTATAAAATGGATCTGGTGTATTTTTTATAGCAGCAAGTACTTTCAAATATTTAAGTAAATGGTTTGTTTATAATAAACAGTATTAACAACGTATACCGGCCTGAATTTCATAGAAAATATGTGTCCTTCGACAGAAATCGAAACAGTATCCGACACGGAACTGCCATATAGCTTGACGTGTAGGATACACGTTCGATTCCTGTCGGAGGACACATATTTTCTAATAAATTTCTCGTACATTCAGGCCAGTAAATAAATGTTGTTAATACTGTTTATTATAAACAGAACATTTACTTAAATATTTGTATCTATAAAAATAACGTATAAACAATAAATACATTACAATAATTGTCGGACTTGGTCCACTTTATAATATATACATATATGTGTGTGTGTGTGTGTGTGTGTGTGTGTGTGTGTGTGTGTGTGTGTGTGTGTGTGTGTTTACACTAATCCTATCCGTAGACTCAATATACATTAACGAATCAATATCCCTATTAAACTTACTATTAATACCTTAGTTTCGATATCTACCTACCAACACTTTATATTTTCAATCTATACCGCCAATACTATGTTATATTTATAATAATCTTGAAATTTTTATCCACATACAATGTAGCGTTGCTCCCATGAGACCCAGAATTTTCTTAAAAATAAAACCCGTATTGAACAGTTCAGAACTTTTTGTACCTGATGATTGAAAACACCATGAAACTCTGAGTCGTACTGTAAACGTAGGTATATGTGTAATGATTAATATCTAATTTATAGCTCTGTTTAACTACATTGAGCACTGTTTTGTCTACACCATTGATTAAATAAAGTTATTTACTCACTTGTATGTGTACGTAATCGCTCTCATATATGGTTGATCATATATCATTTTTTAGTTCATTTCTATATTATATATACTACGTTACTCAAAAATCGAAAACCAAATAGAATAAATAAAAATATATAAAACAAAAAGTAAGTAAATAAATAATAAAACTAATAAAAATTAATCACAATACATAAATAAATGAACAAATTAATAAATTCCCCCGCTAAAATAACCGTTAGGATTAATAAAAATAAGCAAAAACAAGTAAAAATAATCAATCAAGATAAATAAATTAAAAACTGTCTACTCGCCAAAATAACAGAATAGACTACGCAAGTAATCTAAAAATTGAACGAATAAATAACATTAATTATCTTCCCAGACCAAAACAAACTATTAAATAAGCGACCTAAGCAAATCCCCCTCCAAAACCTTTTAATACGTTAATAAAACATCAAAAAACGAAAAGAATAAATAATACAAAATGAAAAACAAGTAAAATAAATTAACCCAAACAAATAAATAAATAAACAATCAAGCCACTCACGTAAAAATAACCGCCAGAATATATTACCCACAATGCACCACTGACCTATATATATAAATAGCTGGGGAAAAAAACAGCATTCACGGCCTGCCAATTGCGCCCAGCATGAAACAGCCTGTCGCCTCTTCAATGTTCACTTTTATATTTATATTTACATACGCTCTATCTCTGATATTGAGCACTTTATCCCATAAATATAACACACCTTAAAACTATATATATATATATATATATACATATATATATATATATATATATATTGCTTGAGCAGTTACAGATCTGCTATACAAAGACAAAAAATAGACAACAAATTCCAAAAGTTCTTTTCCGAAAATTCTTGACATCGGAACCAGGGTGTTAGTCACGAGGTGTAAATATCCACTTAGTGTGTCACTATTTACTGACGAGTGAAGAAATCAAGTTCTGAATTGCAAGTTGACTGCCGAAATTAAGGGTCAAATATTTAGAAGCATGATTGGGATTTATTTGGCTGGCAATGGGGTCAGGAATTTTGATAGGTTCATAAGGCTGGGCTGTTTATTGAGAGGAGACGGCGCTGTCAGAGAAGAGGGGCTTGCTCATATGTTCTCAGTTTCGGAAATTCTTAACTATGCTCTGCACATAAAATATGAGAGCTAGAATTTATTAGGAAAGTTTTAAGAAAGATTGTTTTTTTGTTTTGTTTTGTTTTTTTGTTGAGGATCGTTATAATCAAGCAATATGGTTCACACACACACATACACACACACACACACACATATATATATATATATATATTAAATTTAATTCATAAGCAATTTAATGTATTTTTTAATTTATTGTAATGTACTTGTCATCTCTGATGATGGCTTATGTAAGTCGAAAGCTTAGATAGGATTAAAAAACATGTATCAATATTGTGATTTTCTTTCATCTTTCAATGATAATGTTATTAAACTTATCAGAAAATATGAAAGAAATTTGCTTAAAATAAAGACAAAACTTGTCTATATTATTTAATGAAAAATGCATCAATGAAAAAATGGTGCCTAAATACACAATATATATATATATATATATATATAGTGTGTGTGCGTGTGTGTGTGTGCGTGTGTGTGTATGTGCGTGATAGATAGGTACATAGTGTGCGACAGAAATACCTCTCCTATATACCTCCTAGAAATACCTCCCACATAATGGTGAGACATTAGCTAGATGAAGACACCACTGCCAATAATGTCTCACCATTATGTTGGAGGTATTTCTGGGAGGTATATAGGAGAGGTATTTCTGTCGCACACTATGTACCTATCTATCACGCACATACACACACACGCACACACACACACGCACACACACACACGCACACACACAGATAGATAGATAGATAGATAGATCTTAAATTTAATTCATAAGCAATTTAATCATTCACCGACACTAAAAAAGATTTTTAACAAAAATAATGTTAAGAGCATCTATAGCTGCATTAGTAACAACGATAAAGCTTTATCCCAACATAATATTATATTAAGCAAATGCATGTACAACGTAGACAATAGAGTTGATTTATAAAAAAAAATACCGGAAAAATATGATCTATCCCTTAAACGGTCAATGTACAAGTGATAATATTGTATACCAGCTCGCATATATTTCGGTAACGATGTCAAATTTTATTTTGGTTCCACTGAAAATCCTTGAAATTTTCGTTTCTATTATCAATGGATGGCGTTAGTCAATATAAAATACAGTGCTCTCTCAAAACATTTCTAGCAATTATGAATGCTGGTAATAGACACATTACTACGTTGTATATTGTAGCAAGAAACAAATCTTACAATGGGAAAGGCAATACATGTAACTTATGTCTTGTTGAAAAAATAGTTATCTTAAAACACTTAACGCTAGCTTATTAAAGTAAAAAATGATTTGACGGTTACATGTAGATATAAAAATAAATATCTGCGCAAATATGTATATACTTTTTAATGTAAATTATGGTTTGTTTCTTTGTTTTTTGTTTTGTTTGGGAAAATTTAAACAGCGCTTAGGAATCGAATGTAGTATGGATTTTTGCCGGTTTCCTTTGTGAGCAGTACCATATGTGAGCCTGTGTGCAACAGACAATTAGACAACTTTGGAATCCAGCTAAGTAATATTATATATTGTCTCTTCCTATACTCATCATTTAATCCCTAGGTCTTGACATGGACATTTCAAAATATGTTTAAATTTCCAGTTTTGCTTCAAAACGACTCTCTCCAAACCTCACACATTTTACAATTCTGTTGTGACGGTCTCAACTCCATCGAGTGGTCAGTGTGTTTATTGAAATAGACGCTGTATACAAATATTTGGGAATCCATGAGGCATGGACTTCGAAATTGTGTGAGCCAATGCTGACAGTTGGACGAGTGTAGACAGACGCTCATCGTTGTCACTTGTCACTTCAACACAGTCGACGTGAAGACATTGTTGAATAGGGTTTACTTCTTTTTTAACTTATTTTCTACTTTTAAAAAACTATTATGGATATTTGCAAAGCCAGGGAAAAACTAGCGCATACCATATAAAGAAAAGAAGATTATGTTGCGCAAACAATTACGACTCTAATGTGATTAATCCTTATTGGGGTTTCACATACTTTTGTCCATTTACTAGACTATGGTGAGCTTGATAAAAGTAATGAAATAATTGTATTAAATATGTAAATGTATAAATTCAAAATATGTTTTTTCATATATTTCACATATTTTACATAGTTCCACCTATTTCACATATATTTTCACATATTTCATATATTTTCATATATTTTACATAGTTCCCTCTATTTCACATATATTTTCACATATTTCATATATTTTCACATATTTTACATAGTTCCATCTATTTCACATATATTTTCACATATTTCATATATTTTCACATATTTTACATAGTTCCATCTATTTCACATATATTTTCACATATTTCATATATTTTCACATATTTTACATAGTTCCACCTATTTCACATATATTTTCACATATTTCATATATTTTCACATATTTTACATAGTTCCATCTATTTCACATATATTTTCACATATTTCATATATTTTCACATATTTTACATAGTTCCACCTATTTCACATATATTTTCACATATTTCATATATTTTCACATATTTTACATAGTTCTATCTATTTCACATATATTTTCACATATTTCATATATTTTCACATATGTCACATAGTTCCACCTATTTCACATATATTTTCACATATTTCACATATTTTCACATATTTCACATTTCAAAATATGTAAATGTTAAAATGACTTGGACAAAAAGTTGGTTCAGTTTAGGAAGAATAACTGTTTTGCTTTGTTTTGTTTTTAGTTTTGTATGATTATTTACCCGCTGCCCCACACAGCAAGATGTGGCACAAGGTCGAGTTTTAAAGTGCGGTATCCGAGTCCGTAGGCTCGGACAAAAAATCCCTATAGACCATATAAAAACGGAGTCAGTTTCCCGTGATGAGACTCTGCCCTTCGGGCATAGCCTCGCCTGGGGGATACCCTCTGACATGTGTCAGGTAAGGTTTAATTTTGTATGACGTCATTTTGTATGACGTCATTTGTACTTTAATTTTATCAAACAACATATGAACCGGTTTGCTCCACTGCCATGTTTCAAATAACTTCACAATTCAATCCTGCCATTATTTAAATTATCGGACGTTCTGTTCTTCAGCCTTCTTCAGATATGTATATTCGGATCCGAATAGTCTTTAAGACATTCGAATTGAAACCATTTCCGAGGCGTATTGTTTTTAGTTCCACTCGTGATATCTTATCATTTTTTTTTTTTTAGTACTGCTCAGTTATTGGTCGTTCTGTTTCGACTAAGTCTAAGTCTCTACTAAACGACATTTCATTTCATAATTACTATACAGCCTCAGTAAGTACCAGACTCCACTAGCTAACCTATACCTTTACATGAATCAGATCTAGCTGATAATAAAGTACTGCTGATATATATGCTCAGGAGCTGTACAGTCTTCACTTTCCAGGCTTGATAGAGTCCAAAAGCATCTACGCGGCCTTGCGGGTGATTAATTATCTTCAATCCCTTTCTCAAAGACGAAATGTTGCAAGCCTCTCGCTACTCTATCACTATTTCCATAGAAAGTGTTCAACGAACTACAATCCTTAGTTTCATCATTTCTAACCTTCATAGCTAAAACTCGCCCTGCCACGCCCATTGTAGCGAACCATCCTCATACCTTTCGTATTCCATTGGTAAGATGTAGGTTCCACTCAAACAACTTCCTACTTTCCGCGAAGTCAATCCTTATATATTTTCATAAACAGTGCCTCTTATCTCTTACTCTCTAATCCTCTACCTTGAGTTGCTCTTGGGCCTTACATAGGGTGAAACTTATTGAAAAAAATACACGATCTAATACTTTAAAACTCTGGGTTAATACACGTGTCTGTAAATTTGATGGTATAGTGATTGTGAGTTCAATCCCTTAGCTGGGTAGTACAGGAAGCATTGCAAGAAATAACTGAGTAGTACTAAGCATAGATAGTGGAATGAGAACAGTCTATCCCCGTAGATTAAATAAAGGCCTCAGTTCAGAATTTCCTGGAGGTTTTGTACCTAGATAATGTGAGTAAGTGTCGTTATCGGCCTGTTCCCGGCTTCTACCCAGTTTGTTTTTTACCCTTTTTATGCCAGCTTTCTTCTTTCCCCATGGTCGTATTTATTTTATCCTTTCCCTCTCCCTTGAGAGAGCCTCTTGATTTTGTCTAAAGGCAGAATACAGTGGCCTCTCTAAATTCTTTTGAGGGTTAGACGGGTCCAACTAACATCAGTTATCCTTTTATTTTCTGTATTTGTTTTGATATTTTAGTTTGTTTTGGGGGTTCATCCCCCACTTATTACGTTTCATCCACTGATTTTTATATATAAAATTTTATAATCGTCAATTTTTATGTCATATAGTGTTTTTGTATGTCCCCTGAGAGTATGCGGTATTTTGGTATATGGAGGATTGAATGATGATGGATAAGTTCTTTTGGTGGATGTACAAATTGTAATGAGTGAATGGGTCGTGAATCTGATTAGCTAGGTTGAAGATAGTAAGTGATGACCAGACTCACCCCCCACACACACATTTTCGGCCTTGTGCTACAATTGTATTTTATATGCAATAAATCTAGACACTTAAAAAAGGTCGTAATGGCTGTAAATCAACAAAGATGAGGATATTAGTCCAAATATAAAGAATAATGTCAATAATAATTCAAACAGAAATCCAACCTCCGAGAATTTATTTTTTATCTATTTTTTTAATCAATTCACACCAAACAAGGTGATAATGCCACTACGACGCAAAAAGAGTGAAAGAGACTGAGAACATTTTAGAAGGAACCAGAAACCTAAACGGGAAGCAAGATATAAACCTCCACACCTGTTCGAAAACCGGAGAGGGGTGTGAACCGGGCGATAGGCAAACCTATCTGGTCCTACTCTACACTTTTTCGCACCCTTAAAAGAAACGAAAAGCTTTTTCTCCCTTAAAAGGATTATATAAAGACCGATGTTAGTGAAGGTTAAACAATTTCCTCATGATGAACAGGTATCATGGGCAAAGAGAAATGAGGTTCTAAGAAAAGAGGCTGAGAATAGTAATAACGAAGCAGGTGAGCAACGAGGAGGTGTTAAAGAGAATGCGAACAAAAACGACGCTTATACTTAGAATGAGAAATAGATAGTTACAATTTCGTGGACATGTAATGAGGAAAGAAGGCCTGGAGAATTTAAATTCGGAAGACATACTGTAGGCAAGATGCGTAGCGAAAAGTAGTGAGTAGCCCAACTCGCTTGTGTAAATGGATGGCAAAAAAGACACTGACAGCGATATTAAGTGGGTAAACATTACTTAGAGCGAGTAGGGATAGGAAATTACCGAGAGCTATGATCACCCACGTCCTGAAGGGACATGGTACATAAACTATTGCTTAAAGATCGAAATTTTTGTACTTTTAGTGGTGGACCATTTCAATTGCCAGACGATTTTCTTGAACTGGAGTTCAAGAAAGACATTTGGGTCACTAACACAAAAAAAGAGAATGTCTATATATCGATAATATTTAACATCGAAAAACATAAAGGAGAAAAAAATTAATTATTTTTAATATGTGGAAATCTCCAACCTTTTGACTGATGACGGTCATGAGACCAGAAACACGTGTAGCAAAATTATGGAAAATAAGGCATTTTTCTTTTAAATCCACATTACAACTAAAAACGTTTGTGGTTCGTCTCTTCTTTTTAATATACCCACTTTTCTCTCGTTGGGACTACTATAACCTCTTCCTTATATATATATATATATATATATATATATATATATATATATATTCCTCATAACTCCGATCACTTCATCTTCCGGATGTCTCAAGGACACATGGGCCAGTGGATAAAGTCAGTGATTAGATCCTGTGACTAGACCCAAAGAGTTGTGACTTCAATACCAGGCCACAGCAGCGGTGAACCAAACTTTAAGAATTGAGTTAAAGAGAACTGACGGAAACAGCTTGAAGAAGCATGACACGTGGAACTAGAACAATTTACCCTGGTGGACGAAATAATGAGTTCGATCGAAATTCCAATATCCTGAAGAAGGCCGGATCGTATAACGGTTGAAACGTTGTGAATATGACAATAAAGATGAGAATAACGGTCCGACTAATGTAAATAATGCAAGTAATCATAATACCTCATCTCAGAGATATAGAGGCCGAAACGTTGTGTATATGGCAATGAATATGAGGATAACAGTCGGAATATTGTAAATAATTCAAGTAATCACAATACCTCATCTCAGAGATATAGAGACCGAAACATTGTGAATATGGCAATGAAGATGTGGATAACAGTCCGACTAATGTAAATAATGCAAATAATCATAATACCTCATCTCAGAGATATAGAGACCGAAACGTTGTGAATATGGCAATGAAGATGTGGATAACAGTGGGAATAATGCAAATAATGCAAGTAATCATAATACCTCATCTCAGAGATATAGAGACCGAAACGTTGTGAATATAGCAATGAAGATGTGGATAACAGTCGGAATAATGTAAATAATGCAAGTAATCATAATACCTCATCTCAGAGATATAGAGAACGAAATGTTGTGAATATGGCAATGAAGATGTGGATAACAGTCTGAATAATGTAAATAATGCAAGTAATCATAATACCTCATCTCAGTGATATAGAGACCGAAACGTTGTGAATATGGCAGTGAAGATGTGGATAACAGTGGGAATAATGCAAATAATGCAAGTAATCATAATACCTCATCTCAGAGATATAGAGACCGAAACGTTGTGAATATAGCAATGAAGATGTGGATAACAGTCGGAATAATGTAAATAATGCAAGTAATCATAATACCTCATCTCAGAGATATAGAGAACGAAATGTTGTGAATATGGCAATGAAGATGTGGATAACAGTCTGAATAATGTAAATAATGCAAGTAATCATAATACCTCATCTCAGTGATATAGAGACCGAAACATTGTGAATATAGCAATGAAGATGTGGATAACAGTCGGAATAATGTAAATAATGCAATAATCACAATACCCCATCTCAGAGATATAGACATATATATTGTCTGTTTTTTTTCTATTTAGTTTCATGCTTTAAATTATCTTAAAGCACTCATATGAATGATTTTCATTTTTTCACTCCTAATTTTATTTATTTATTTCTACAAATGATAAACCTCTACTTCTATTAAAAAAAAACAGGGAAGGAGTGTGAACCGAACGATAGACGAATCTATCTACTCCTATTTACCAATATCTTCATCGCCTTTTTGCTATTTATTTCAATATTTATAAGCCTATTGCCATTCACGTTGGAATCACCGAAGTTAAGCAATATTGAGTCTGATCAGTACTTAAATAGTTACCGTTTGGGAATACCAAGTGCTGTAAGCTTAGATATGCGCTTGGTTAGAATTGTCAATGTAAGAGTTCCAATTCCAGTCGAGTTCGTTATATTCTTTTGGAAAGATATGAATCCACTTCTCCCCCAGATATGGGTTAATCAGTAAGATATCACCAAATCATTATTATCCCCCAAAAATTCTTAAAATCTAAAACTATATTTTTGGCTTTAAATAACCTGCAAAAGTTGATAAGCGGTAAAAATCAAATCAAAAATAAAAACAATATTTAAATTATATTGAAGCTACTAAACTGTAGGTTTTCGTTTCTATCTGGTATTTATTTGAGTGGAAGGAAACTTTAATTTTTTTTTCTCTTTTGATTTGCTCGAAACGTTATAAGGGCAAGGAACTCATTCTTTTTTCTATATCTGTTTAGGCTCGTTCCCATTTTCTCTCCCCCTCCCCTCCGTGTCAACTTCGCAACCCCTACCAAAATAAATGTCCCTATACCTTATTATTGATACAACGTGAGGTGTTAAATTTGAGGAATTCACCTCACTCGACCGGGACTCTATTTAATTTTGCGATGTACACTGAAGAGCTCCTTGTCCACCATTCGGCACCTTAGCCCTGCTTACGAAGCTTTGACCTCTGTCAGACAAGCCAAATAAGACTAGCAAAGGTAACTTAGCACCCCCCGAACCCGCTTTCCTCCTTTTGCCCCTACCATCAAATATCACCACCATCATCCCCTACCTGCGTGGAAAAAGCCAAAAGTTTTTTCTTTTTCAGAATAAATATGTAAGCAATAGGTAGGTGTGGACGGAATACGTGAACATATGGTTACTTAGAAAGGGACACCTGTGTCTTTGCGTATGTTTGTGTACGTATCACTGTGTACTTTACTCTATGTATATGTTTATATACGTGTTTACGTATGTGTTTGTGTTCGTGTGTGTGTGTGTATATGTATGTGAGTGAATGCGAAAGTTTGCACCCATGAATATATATGCGTGTGCTTGCATGTGTAGATACTTACATATGTATGTATCTGCTGTTCTGTGTGTGTATATATCTATGTGTCTGTGTGTTTTATGTATGTGTATATGTATCTACCACCTTGTGTGTGTGTGTCTGTGTTAGCGTGTTTGTTTGTGAATCTGTATGCGCGTATATATCCGTTTGTATGTATGCGTGCATGCGTTTGTGTGTGCGCCTGTGTGTGCGCGTATGTGCGCGCGTGTGTGTGCGTGTCTACTTTGTATGCCTGTGTGTGATCGTAACTGTTTGAACTGCAGTTCTTTGGACAAGTAAAAACTTTCTTCAAATAATTTTAAAAATTGTAAGTTAAAAGTAACTCCGAAAAACATGCTTGCCGATAAATTGATATCCGATAATAAAAAAAAATCAAGAATTGTAGCACGGCAATCCTATCTTATGGCGACGTAATTCTACGATTCTCAAAGTTTGAGGTATCGACACTCTCTCCCCCAGCAGAAATTTGGTAGAAAGATACGGAGGGTAGTGAGGGGGAAAAAGGAATAAAGAGGACTGTTACGAAAAGCGGATGACAGAATGACATTGAAAGCAAGCAGTATTTTTTTTTTATAAAATGTATATGACAAAATATATGTCACAATTAAAGAACACGTATTCTTTAAAAAAATAAAATCCAAAATTTTGTTTGTATCCTGTTGACATTATCTGGATAGGACGCGACACTTACTACTAGCCATATCAAACAAATTATGTCCGCAGGGGCCATTTCCTGTAGATTCGTAGGTATAACGATATAGTTACGGATGCTAGTTTGACAATATCTTATTTAATGGCATCTAAGAACAGTCAAATCTGCGTGTACCCTTGTGCAAATTAATTATGCAAGATGTGGCGAGCCATGATCACCTACACCCTTGAGCAAATTAATTGAAACAAAACAAATAATTCCTTTATTATTTACTCTTTTTTCGTATTTTTCCAATGAAACATGACTCAGTGCAGATGTTAGTACTTCCTGCGTCCATTCCACGAAGTTGTTTCTTGCAGATTGACCACAGATTCTCGATTGGATTTAAATCAGGAGAGTTTCCGGGCCAGTACTTCGACTTGATCACTGGTAAGGCTTGCCAGTGTGTTCGTGCAGCGTTACAATTTCCGTATACTTCCTTGTAGTAACCTCCATCGCAGACAATGGCTGTAGGACAACTAATCAACAGTCGAGACAATAGTGTCCAGGCGTGATAAACATCTGATGCAATCACGGATGGCGTAATATTTTCCAAGGCCAAGGAAATTTCTTACACCCCGAAAATAGATTCATATTACTGCACACCGCTGCAAATGACCTAATCTGAGGAAAAAATAGAAATCGGTTACAACCTGTCACTCCAAAACTGACTTTATGGCGAAAGAAAAGAAACTAAAGCATTTGCTTTAATTAATTTGCACAAGGGTGTACGTTCGTTTTCTGGATTAGTTGTTATTTGGAAATTGTAATGTACCTTATACCAAGAAAGATCTTTATATGCGTATGGGTGGGGGGCACTAGTGAAGTGACCTGAGAGCAAATGGGGTTGTGGTCTACAAAGCTGGGGAACCATTGATATAAATAAGTAATTAATAATTAAGAGACTCCTCTACACGTGTCATGCGAACAAGTACTGGAAAATCTCCGAGCATATTCTTCGGAATAACTTTCAACATTTACGTAACTTCTTTTTTTTTTAATAATCGGTATCACCCCATACAAGGCCATAAAGCCACTAAGATACAAGGGGTTACTGGCCGTGGAAGAATTAGGAACAGAAACATTAATACTGAGCGGGAAGAGGAAAGAGTAATCAGGAGGTCAGTAGATAGCGAATGACAGTGCATTTAAATATTTGCAGATAAATCTTGGCGGGAAAGCATGGAGCTGGAAGGGAGTGCCACAAGGGAGAAATGCGTGAAAAGAAACTGTGAGCATAGAACTTACAGCTACATCTAGCTAGCTAAACTGTAAATTGTTGAGATCTTGCCGCCAGTTTAGTACTGCACTTAAATTCAAAAAGTCTAGGTACCATAGTGAAGAGCGATATTTATTCTGTTAAATACACAGAAATGTGGCACAAGGCCGAAGGGGGGGATTGGGGAAAAAAGGACGGTCTTCTTCTGTCTTAACTATAACTTAGCTAGTCGCAAACACTGACCCAATCGTACGAACAATATTCCTTACACCAAAACACCACATTCATACGTACCTTTCTTACTACAACCACCATAATACCCCACTGTCTCTATGAAAATACTAACTAGTCCCCATATTTACAATTCAGTGTCTGTGGGGGGAGGGGAATAAAATAACAATTCTAAAAACTAACCCCAATGAGTATTTACAATATGAATACAAAACTATTTACAAGAAACTAAAGAAAAATAATATTAGTAATAAAACCCCCACAATCACAAAATGTGGCAGAAATACCAGTTCACTGGCCAAAATCAATAATAGTATAAAACATTCATTCATCCCAAGCACACACACTGACACGCACTCATTCAAACACAACACCAAATACGAAAATACCATAGTGAAGAGCTCATCCGAACAATTACCATGAAAGTATTTATAGAAAAGGAACAGAGAGGCAACCTTATGGCAGTGGGAAAGTGACTGAAGCCAAGCTGCCAGATCAGGACCAATAATATTGCTGATACTTCTTTGGACCTTATCAAGGAGCTCTAAGTAAATAGCAGGGCACCGGACCATCTGTGACCGCAATATTCTAATCATGGATGAATGGTAGACATAGGTATGTATGATATATTCTGGAGAGAAAAGTTGTCTCGCATCACACAATGAACCATATTATATTTGTACATATTAAATAAAACCTCTTTTAAAAGTATTAAAAAACTTTTATTTTTTTAATTTTTTTTTTTAAATCAGTTTTATCCCATGCAAGGCAGTAAAGCCACTAAGACACAAGGGGTTACAGGGTGTGGAAGAATTAAGAACAAAAACATTACAAATTAGCGGGAAGAGAAAAGAGTAATCAGGAGGACAGTATATAGCAATTGATATTGCATTTAAATTTTTGCAGATTAAAATTGGCTGGAAAGCATGGAGTTGGAAAGGAGTTCCACAAGTGAGAAGTGCAAGAAAAAACTGTTAACATAGAACTTACAGCTACATCTATCCAGCTCAACTGTAAATTGATGAGAACTTGACACCAATCTAGTACTTAAATTAAAAAAGTCTAGGTACCATAGCAAAGTGTTCATCTGAACAATTGCCATGAAAATTTTTATATAAAATGGACAGAGAGGCAACCTTACGGCGGTGGAAAAGTGACTGAAGCCGAACCGCCAGATCAAGACCAATAATATTGCTGATTCTTCTTTGGATTTTATCAAGGAGCTCAAGGTAAATAACAGGGACATCGGACCATATGTGTCAGCAATATTTTAAACATGGACGAATGGTAGACTTATAGAGATGTAAGATAGATTCTAGAGAGAAAAACTGTCTCGCGCGACTCGGTGAACCAAATTTCTTAGCAGATGACCTAGCAATGGATTCAATATAGTCTTTCTACTTAATGTCAGCTGAGAACGTTAGCCCGAGAGGGCGCAAAGGGTCATTTTTCTGGAGGTTAGCATCAGTCATGCTGATGGAAGGCAGAGACCGGTCGCTCAGATCATTAATGGTAAGAAGTTTAGTTTGGGAGTTGTTAAAATTAACAAGCCATTTGTTGCCCCAGTTAACGACGGACTTGAGGTCGTTTTAGTCATCGGTTGTCATTTTGTATAGCAAAATTTTAGATGCATAAAATATAACTAAAGAAGTAATGATTATAAATACGGTTATAGCATTCATCGACTCCTATATATTGGTCATTTCGAGTCAAAAGTGTAGACTGAGTTTTAAATTCTTTATTTGATGCAATTTAATTTCTACCATTTTCTTCACAATAAATTAGCTAACGCACATTTAGAACGCTAAAGTAAGCAATGTAAAATCGTAAATAAAAATATATAATGGACGTCGGCTTAATCACTCTGATCATTGAAGCCTGAGGATTCAACTGAGAAAAATCTGTAATCATTCCACTACTACTTACCGATTATGTTCTTATCTATCTATTTGCCATGTTTGTTCAGAACGTTGACAACGTCTCATTGTTTTATCGTTGAAATAGTCAAAGATGTAACCGCAAGTTCTATTCTAAAAGTTTCTTTTTCGCACTTCTCACTTGTGGTTATCTCTTCCGGTTTCTTGCTCATCTACCACATACGACCTTCAAAAATTTAAATGCAACGTCAATCAGCATCTTCTGTCTCACCGAAGCCCGTCCTTTTATTCTTTCTCACAAATGTTTCATCCTTGCTTTTCACTCCCAGTATCACCTTACGTCTTAGTGGCTTTATCGCCTCCCTTGGAGTGAAAGAATTTTTTAAAAATATAGATAATGAACCCACAAGAAAGAAAGAAACAAAGAAAGACAGGGGGGTAGATAATGAATGATATTAAAGAAAGAGGGGTAGATGATGTGCAGAGGGAGAGAGAGAGAGAAGAATAGAATTAGATGAACAGACTGAGATAGATAGATAGATAGATAGATAGATAGATAGATAGATAGATAGATACATACATACATACATACATACATACATATGCGCGGCTGAGATAGATAAATAGATATGAACAGACTGAAATAGATAGATAGATAGATAGATAGATAGATAGATAGATAGATAGATAGATAGATAGATAGATAGATATGAAGAGACTGAGATAGATAGATAGATAGATAGATAGATAGATAGATAGATAGATTCTGAAATTCTCGGCCTATACCTCTTCCCTAAATTAGTATTTGGATATTTTGTTATTAAAATATAAATTTTGGCAGGCTGAGAACTTTTCAGCACACCTTGTGTATAATTCTGCTGGGTCGGGTTTGCACACCGACCTGAACAGATTCGAATAGATTGGTAAATCAATGAAAGATAATTAGATACATATTTATTTCAAATCATACCTGAAATCCTTTCATTAAAACAAAAAAAAATCCATTAAAATAGCAAGAAAAAAAAAACATCGTTTCGCTAAGCCTTTCATTTTTTGCTTTAAATGCCAATTGAAATTCTCCTCCTCTTTCTGGTCACCTGTTTTTTGTCTTCGGTTCTTTCAAGAACTGTGGTTTGTCCTGCACAACCCCCACCACCACCATCACATGTGTGAGTTAGTTCGCCTGGTGACTTTTAGTTTTATGCCTCTAGCGACCTTCAGGACATGCCTCACTACACATTTGGTGAGCTCTATATAGAGTTTTGAAAGTAACAATTAACATCCAGTACTGATTCCAATATCCACACTGTTGTATATCGCTAAAAAAAAAAAAAAAAAAAAACTGTCGTAATCTCCTGGTTTCGTTTGACGGGAGCTGCAACCTGTCGGATTCATGTCGCTACATTAAGTAGACTAGTGGATAAGGAGGGCAAGGGGTCATACAGAAATTACAGACTTATGGTAATGGTAAAAAGATTTGATTCTGCAATGAATATATAGTCTACAAGAATTCAGATGAACATGTTTCATTAAATTCAACCGACATCGTCTGTCTTTTTTTTTTTTTAAGCTTATCACCCCAAGCAAGGCTGGAAGCCACTAGCACGCAAGGGGTTACAGAAGGTTTGGAGGAAGAGCAGATAGGAGTGGTAAAGGAGAGGATGTGGAGAAAGATAGTGGATCGATCAAGGCAAGAGGGTTACAGAAGATTTGGAGCGAGAGCAGATAGGAATGAAAGGTGAAAGGATGTGGAGAAGGGAAGTGGATAGATCAAGGCAACTGGAGATGTCGATTGACGTTACACTTAAATAGTTGGAGATTGTATTTGTCAGGGAAACAGGAATAAGGAAGGTAGTTCCACAGGCGAAATGTGCGAGACATGAAGCTATTGGAGTAGAAGAGACGTCTACATCTAACAGTTTCAACGGTGAAGGGGTGGGAACGGGATGCCAGCCTCGTAGGACGTTTAAATTCATGAGGCCTAGGAACCAGCGAAAGCAGCTCATCGGAGCAATTACCGTGAAAGTATTTGTAAAAAAGACAGAGCGAGGCAACGTCGCGTCTGTGAGAGTGCGACTGCAGACGGGATGACAGATCAAGGCCAATTACATTGCATATCCGTCTCTGGATCTTATCAAGGACCTTGAGGCAAACAGCAGGGGCTCCAGACCATATATGGCAGCAATACTCCATGCAAGGGCGAATGGTTGATTTATAGATTTGGATCGATTCCTTTGAGAAAAATTTCCTGTTAAAATTGTATCTGTTTTCCAATTTTCGAAAGAGTTTTTGCTCATCTGGATCAAAATTCTGGGTAAACTGTCCAAAGCTCACGATGTTTTTAAACGAACACGTTCGACCTACTTGGTTAATATATATATATATATATATATATATATATATATATATATATATATAACTTAAATAAAAATATAAACAGACCACTTTAAGAGGTTCCATGTAATAAATTATTTCACCACAGCCTATTTAAAGGACCGCAGATCATCAGACTTTACTTCCAAAGGTTGAAACGAAAAATGAAAAGAAATTTACACATTTTTGACGGGCAGTACTAAGCATATGTAAATTAACGAAGTGAGGAAGTGAGGGGGGAGAGAGACATGATTGAGTTAGATGTAAAATTTCTATTCTCTCAAATTTAAATTGTTTGAGGAAATCCAGACATTGACACATTAAATCGGTTAACTTAACGGAAGTTATATATTGATATATAGGGGGCAGATGAGAAAAAAGACATAAAGAGAAAAAGAGAGAAAGAAGTCTTGAGAATCTTAAAGTGGCCTGTTTTTATTTTTATTTAAATTATTAGCTCTGATTTACATTGAGCTCTCTGGATTTTATCCTCCCTGGGTCTACCCATATGGATTACCTAGTTTTTCTTAAACTATATATATATATATATATATATATATATATATATATATATTAGCCTAAAGAGCCAGGTAAACCTACCTAAACGGATCACCGTGACGATCCGTTTAAGTGAAACCTAGGTAGGTTTGCCTGGCTCTTTAGGTTTATATTAGGTTTGCTCTACTTCGTGTATTGAGCACTTTACGTAGTTACTTTTATTCGATTTGGAGGTCTTTTTCTTTGGACTCTGGGCTTGGATTCTGGACGATTGTTTTCGCCTCAATTACAGGTTCTTTGTTCTTTCTTTTTTTATTCCTTATTTTCCCTTGGGTACTGGCTTGTTCTACTTCAAGCCGAAATACCTAAGGTTTTTCCAAACGAGTATCACTATACATATATATATATATATATATATATATATATATATATATATATATATATATATATGGCCCGATGATTGCATCTAGCATGAAACGGACTGTCGCCTCTAAGTGTTGACTTCTATGTTCACTTTTATATTTACACACGCTCTATCTCTGATATTGAGCACTTTATCCCATAAATATAGCACACTTTAAGACTATATTTCTTAATATATATACATATATATATATATATATAGAGAGAGAGAGAGAGAGAGAGAGACGGAGAGAGAGAGAGAGAGAGATAAAGGAATGTAATTGATTAAAGGAAGAGAGTATTTAGAGCAGGGGAAATTTATATTTATAATTAAAATAGTGTAAAAATGGGAATATAGATATTAGAATTACTTATACATTCGACATTTGAAGAGTTACAGACGTGTAAATATTAGCGAAATATAGTAGCTAATTAAATAAAACCTATATTATGAAAATTTGAGTTTGTCAAACTGGCCACTCTCTCATGCCTTTCGTCTGACTTAAACATTGAAATGGATAAATTCTGTATTATTTTTTCGACGGTTTTTTTTTTTTCACCTTTCACAGTGAAATTTCTATTTCCGACATGAACTCAGTCCATACCAGGGTTGATAAGACAGACGAGATTGCGGCTGTATCAGATTGAGTTTTCGTACAGAGTCATCCAATATTTGCTGCTATTTATCGTGGCGTTCTTGAAACAGGTTCCGTGGTACCACAAACTATGGACTGTGGAAGACCGAGATCCTCTCGTACGCCAAACCACGAGAACACTTTCTACAGGTTACCGGTGACGATGCCGGTGTCCGAATGCGTCCAGTGGCACTAGTATGTCGTACATCTCATAGTAGCGCAAGGAGATTACTTCAAGACCTGTTCCTGTATCCGGATCATATGCAATATGCTTCGGGTTTTTCGCCCTCTGATCACTCAACACGGGGGAACTTTTGCCGATGGTTTATTTGCACAAACTGCCGATCCGTTGTTTATCTCTTCAGTCTTGTTTACGGACGAGGCAACAGTTAGAAGAGACGGAAGAACAAATTTACACGACCAGCATTTGTGGGCGGATCGGAATCCCCATTGTACAACACAGGCTAGACACCAGCATCAGTTTACGATTAATGTGTGGGCTGGAATTGTAGGTGACCGTCTGGTAGGTCCATATGTTCGCCCAGCACGTCTTACAATGATGGCATTTTTTATGGACATTTTAACTTGTTTTGTTTATAAGCTCAGTAAATAGGTTTATAAGCGCCATTTAACTAACTTTTATTCATGTTATTGTTTTCTTCGATGATCGGATGCCGGACAAACAGTAGTCAAACAATGACTAAAATACAAATGGGACGCTATAATGAAAGTTAGCTCATGTACAAAAGATCCAATTTTTTCGTTTCATATTTCGTCATTTCACTTTTAGCCAACATCTCTACTTCTGCCCTTTAGGACTATTATTATGTAATACTTAGAAATTGTTTATTATTATTATTATTGTTATTGTGTAATACTTAGAAATTGTTTATTATTATTATTATTATTATTATGTAATACTTAGAAATTGTTTATTATTATTGTTATTATGTAATACTTAGAAATTGTTTATTATTATGTAATACTTAGAAATTGTTTATTATTATTGTGTAATACTTAGAAATTGTTTATTATTATTGTGTAATACTTAGAAATTGTTTATTATTATTATGTAATACTTAGAAATTGTTTATTATTATGTAATACTTAGAAATTGTTTATTATTATGTAATACTTAGAAATTGGTTATTATCATGTAATACTTAGAAATTGGTTATTATTATGTAATACGTGGGAATTGTTTTATTATTATGTAATACCTATAAATTGTTTATTATTATGTAATACGTGGGAATTGTTTTATTATTATGTAATACCTATAAATTGTTTATTATTATGTAATACTTATAAATTGTTTATTATTATGTAATACTTGCGAATTGTTTATTATTATGCAATACTTATAATTTGTTCAGTACTATTATGTAATACTCAGAAATTGTTCGTTATTATTATGTAATACTTATACATTGTTCAGTATTATTATGTAATACTTATAAATTGTTCAGTATTATTATGTAATACTTATAAATTGTTCAGTATTATTATGTAATACTTATAAATTGTTTATTATTATGTAATGCGTATGAATTGTTTATTATTATGCAATAGTTATAAATTCTTTATATTATGTAAAACTTATAAGTTCTTTATTGTTAGGTAATACTTATAAATTGTTTAATATTATTTTGTAATAGTTATAAATTGTTCATTATGATATAATACTTATAAATTGTTTATCATTATTTAATACTTATAAGCCGGTTATTGTTGTTATGTAATACTTATAGATTGTTCATTATTATGTAATATTTATAAATTTTTTACCTACGGAGTTGACCGCGAGTGAATGAATCCGGGAATTCCAGTTTTTGGTTTGGTTTCGTTTGGTTTTACGGTATATCAACCTCAATGGGTTACTTAATGCCGACAAGATTTTTATTGCTGGTAATTTTATTTTTTCAAAAATGTATTACTGGTAATAATTATTTTCTTCAAAATTCATTCCTGATAATAATTTTTTACAAAAATGTATTGATGGTATTAAAACATATTTTTATACTTTCATAGTGCTTTGACCCCAGTTTGGGGGTTAACTATTTTCCCATATCTGGGACCCTAACAGGTGCTACCACCCCGGGTCAGGGTGGACCAGGGAACGTCAGCAATTAAGAGGTGGTTCCACGCTCCTCAAAACCTCCTGATCAGAGGCCTTGCTGTTGGATGTAGTTTAGCGTCTTACCCAGGACGCGGATGTAGTTTAGCGTCTTACCTAGGACGTGGATGCAGTTTAGCGTCTCACCCAGAACGTCCGCGAATTCAAGAGTGGCGTTGTATTGACATACACCCTTGTGCAAATTAATTGAAACAACTGTTTTAGTGTCCTTTCTTTCACCATTCGGTCAGTTTTAGACCCTCTGGAGTGACAGGGTGTAATCGATTTCTATTTTTTGCCTCAGATTAGATCATTTGCATTACTGCACAAGTAATATGAATATATTTTCGGGGTGTATGATGAAATTTGTTTGACCTTGAGAAATATTACTTCATCCGTGATTGCATAACCTTTTTATCACGCCTGGACACTATTGTCTCAACTATCGATTAGTTGTCCTACGGACATTGTCTGTCTTGGACGTTACTCCAAGGAAGCTTACGAAAATTGTAATGCTGCATGAACACACTGGCAAGCCTTACCAGTGAGCAAATCAAAGTACTATAGACTGGCCCGGAAACTCTCCTGATTTAAATCCAATCGAGAATCTGTGGTCAGTCTGAAAGGAACGACTTCATGGAATGGACATAGGAAGTACTAACATGTGCACTGGGTCATGTTTCATTGGAAAAATACGAAGAAAAGTAAATAATAACGGAATTATTCGTTTTGTTTCAATTAATTTTCACAAGGGTGTTTTATATCGGATTATTCAACCTTTGCCTTGGGGCGATTATGACCGAATTAGAAGTCCTACCAGGATTCATTATTGGCGGACACAATCTTAGCAACATAAGATATGCAGATGACTAGGTGTTGATAGCAAATACGGAAAGGAAACTATAAGAACTCCTACAGAAGGTCTAGTAAAGTAAAGTGAGAAGAATGGACTAATGGCAATCGCGAGAATACGGAATACATGCTTGTTAGCAAAAGGGGTCCGCCCAACATGAAAATTACAAATTGGAGATACCAATATCCCACAAGTACAAAAATGTAAATATCTGGGAAGTGTTTTTAACAGGGGACGAAAAGAGCAACACTGAGATCCGAAAGCACATTGGGATAACGAAAGATGCCCTCCAGAAACTAAGCAAAGTATTAAGAAACAGGAAAAAAATTGTTAGAAACAAGGAAAAGAGTACTGAACTGTTATATAATATCAGTCTTCCCGATGGCAATGAATACTGAACAATCTCCTCATAGATGAAGAGGAGGCTTAGAAGAAGAAGAAGAAGAAGAAGAAGAAGAAGAAGAAGAAGAAGAAGAAGAAGAAGAAGAAGAAGAAGAAGGAGGAGGAGGAGGAGGAGCCTTAGAAGAAGAAGAAGAAGAAGAAGGAGGAGGAGGAGCGTTAGAAGAAGAAGGAGGAGGAGGAGCGTTAGAAGAAGAAGAAGAAGAAGAAGAAGAAGAAGAAGAAGAAGAAGAAGAAGAAGAAGAAGAAGAAGAAGAAGGAGCCTTAGAAGAAGAAGAAGAAGAAGAAGAAGAAGAAGGAGGAGGGGCCTTAGAAGAAGAAAAGGAGGAGGAGAGGAGGAGGATTCTTAGAAGAAGAATAAGAAGGAGGAGGAGGAGCCTTAGAAGAAGAAGAAGAAGAAGAAGAAGAAGAAGAAGAAGAAGAAGAAGAAGAAGAAGAAGAAGAAGAAGAAGAAGAAGAAGAAGAAGAAGGAGGAGAAGGAGGAGGAGGGGCCTTAGAAGAAGAAAAGGAGGAGGAGAGGAGGAGGATTCTTAGAAGAAGAAGAAGAAGAAGAAGAAGAAGAAGAAGAAGAAGAAGAAGAAGAAAAAGAAGAAGGAGGAGGAGGAGGGGCCTTAGAAGAAGAAAAGGAGGAGGAGAGGAGGAGGATTCTTAGAAGAAGAAGAAGAAGAAGGAGGAGGAGCCTTAGAAGAAGAAGAAGAAGAAGAAGAAGAAGAAGAAGAAGAAGAAGAAGAAGGAGGAGGAGCCTTAGAAGAAGAAGAAGAAGAAGAAGAAGAAGAAGAAGAAGAAGAAGAAGAAGAAGAAGAAGAAGGAGGAGGAGGAGGGACCTTAGAAAAGGAGGAGGAGAGGAGGAGGATTCTTAGAAGAAGAAGAAGAAGAAGAAGGAGGAGGAGCCTTAGAAGAAGAAGAAGAAGAAGAAGAAGAAGAAGAAGAAGAAGAAGAAGAAGAAGAAGAAGAAGAAGAAGAAGGAGGAGGAGGAGGAGGAGGGACCTTAGAAGAAGAAAAGGAGGAGGAGAGGAGGAGGATTCTTAGAAGAAGGAGGAGGAGGAGGAGGAGCCTTAGAAGAAGAAGAAGAAGAAGAAGAAGAAGCTGTTGATGAGTTGTTCGACGTCTATGAGGACACCTTCTCATGCTCGATGCAGATCCTCTGCGCAACATTTGGAAGAAGTAAAAGGATATGAGAAGATAATCAAGGCCTGAGTTTTTTCAGTCTCTCTCCACAAAACATATCCTGCCAATCAGAGGATCCGTCATCGAATTTTGATCGAAATTATTCCATTAACACAATTAATTGATCTTGTTGACCGTTATTGTGTCCGGAAAGGTCATCTTTGAAACAGCTATTAAGTCAAAAGTCGCAGACGGGTTGGTGTGAAGTTGTTGAGTTGTGACTGGAGGTGCAATGTGTCCTAACAATATTTCTACCTTCTGTCTAGTTCTATCCAGAGGGAATTGTCCACGAAAAATGTGGACAATTCAGTCGCCACAAACCACTTCAGGCCAGTCGGACTTTTCAGTATCGGATATGAATTATCTGGCACACAGATATCTGTATGGGTCATGCAGCACAACGATCCTACTTATACTTAGATATTTTTTAACTACTTTTTTAATAATGATTTTGACATTAAGCAGAGGAGGGTAGTAAAATTATCGAGTTACACTTTATAGCGGCCAAGACTGCCCTTTTGTACGTTAGACAACAAATATAATTAGTTAAAAATGTTTCGTTCGTTTTCGCCTTTTTAGGGAGACGGTTGTTATTAAAGTCTCTGCACCACGATTTTATTACGAACGAGGCTGTCCTTTGTAAACTAGTGAAAACATAATATTATATCTGAACAGGAAGATAGAGTTTGGCAAACCGTAAAAGCAAAAAGAAAAATATAAACATACATACATACATACATACATACATACATACATACATACATAGGAAGGAAGGAAGGAAGGAAGGAAGGAAGGAAGGAAGGAAGGACTCATGTCACAGTGGATAAAGGCGTTAGTTAGATCCAGTGACAGGACCAAAAGAGTGTGAGTTCAATACCCAGCTAAGGCAGTGGAGAACTTGGAGAGGGGAATTAACAGGACATAACTGATAACTAACATCCATTAAACATGGCACGTGGAGCTAGAACTGTCCAGTGAGCGAAATAACGAGTACAAGTAATAGATTTGTTGGTATATAATATAGGTGGATTATATATATACATATACATATATATATATATATATATATATATATATATATATATATATATATATATATATATATATATATATATATACACACATATGAATCCTCTTCTTCTCCCTCCAGCTATGGGTAAATAGCAGGACTGGGTTCTAGGAGAAGGACAACTTTGAATTTAAAACCTGCGGAGGGTCGTTTGGGGACCCTGTGGCACGTAGTGCACCAGGTCTCTGTATTCGGCCCTTCAGAAAGTATTGATAGTCCTGCACGAAACCTTCAACACTATAATAAAATCGCATGTGCTATTGTCGGGCTGTCGGTTTCCTAGGAACTGATCTGCTTGACCCTAATACGTCGAATTCGACGGGAGAGTCGATAGAGTGAGTATATGTATGTCCAAAATATCCAATATATGATATATATTATATGTAAGATAGATATATTGTAGATATATATGTATGATATATAATACATATATATTGTATGTATATATTATATATTGTGTGTGTATATATATATACAATATATGATATATATATACACAATATATGATATATATATATATATATATTAATAATATATCTATATTAATAAATACACATACATCATTTATATATACATATATATATATATATATATATATATATATATATATAAGTATATTATTTATTTATTATAATTTTATCATATAGACAAAACCATTTTACTCACAACAAAGATGCAACTTGGTTTCAGTGCATTTCAACTGCACATCTACGGGTGAGGGTCGGAAATGGTTATGAACGATCCTGTTTGTAGGCAAGACCGGATGTAAAACATCACTTCCTATTTTCCATTTTTTGAGAAGAAAAATGTACTTACAAAATATACATAAAGTATCTAAGTGAAACAATAGTGGTTGTTGACAGCAGTTTGGTGTTGGGTGGACCGGGTAGTTAATGTTGAATGGTGTACATATACCTACATCGTTCAACTCAGAGTTTCATGGCTTTCCAACTCGTCAGTCACAAATAATAAATAGACCACTTCATACAGTTGTTTTTTGTACTGTGCCTCGTGGGAGGAACACTAAATTGTATACAGATTCAAAGTTATCATAAACTTAATATACTAGTGGGATATAAATTTTAAATATAGAGTTTTGGTGGTGAGATATCCAAAGAAAGAAATGGTGCATACGTTAAACTTATATGGTACTTTTTTTTTCCGTTAGGAAAAACAAAAACAAAAAAAACACACACACCGATGGTTTAGTATCGGTTAAAATGGTGTAAAAAATAAAATAAAAAAGATTTTAGTTAAGAATTGTAAAGCATAAGGAGTAAACAATATCTAACGAAGTTGGGGTGGGTGCGGTGAATGTACGTATGTTTATAAATAATCTATGTTTCAAGGGAGTAACATTGCATTATATCGAGAGGTAACGTTTAATAATAATAGCATGTAAGTTAAAAATAAAAAGTGTACATAGACAAATGAGGTTAGAAAGTAAGAAAAATGTAAAATAAAATAAAAAATAACGAACGCCGACTTATCCTTTACGTTATCAATAATCGTTGTTAGGGTGTAAGGGAAGTAATCAATGCGCAACAAAAAATATTAGAGACAGGTGAAAGTATTAAAACAGCAGATGACAAGTAAATTGATTTAACCAGAATAAAAATACTTTAGAAGAGAGCTTTTTCTGTGACTACATGCTATCATAAGTTCGTTTCGTTTGTTCAGTAGGTTGGTGTTATTAATGTATTTGAGGATGAATCGTTTCTCTAAAAGACAAAGGTTGCATTTTTCGCCTCAGCCGATAAAGGGTGCGGTTTTAGCGATGAAATTCCAAATTACTACCGTTATCTATTTTAATTTTCTCAGTAAAATTTTGAGAGTTCCGTGGCATTTGAATATTGCTTATTAGTCAGTGTCTTTTTATCATGGTAATAACGGGTTTTCCAATGGTTGGCAGTGGTCCCAAAATAAATTTTAGTCTCGCCATTATGCTCAACGCTAGCATTATGAATAACGCCTTTATTCATACATTTATGATTTACTGGACAGGTATTGTTTTTTCAGCAATTACACTTTTTGTCTGTATTATATTGTTATCGAGCTTGTTTAAATATTTGTTTAATTGAAACAAAGCAAGTTCAGTTGACCATTGATGACAATTCCAGAAAAAAGTAACTATAAACAATTTTTTTCTATTCTCTGCCAGGCGCAATGATGAAGAAAGCATTACTTCGAACCATCGCCAGTGAGACACGCTGCAAGAGCCATTCCGTTTCGTGAGGCTCGTCCCTTAATCGAGACGCAATCGCGCCAATCCTCCGAAGGAACGCCATCGAACGAGGGCCAATAAACTCTGAAGTCTCCACTGCCACAGGAGTAAAAAGAAAAATCTATCAGCAAAAGAAGAATATTTAGCTATTTTTTTTTTTATCTCTGAGTCTCGGGCGACGGACCCCGGCTCAACCGCGGACCTGATCAAATTACCGGCCGAAAATGTATCTGCACAGATCGCATCCCAAATCAACGACTTACCTATTTTAAAGTTTAATGTTATAT
Organism: Acanthosepion esculentum; assembly: GCA_964036315.1. NCBI lineage: Eukaryota > Metazoa > Mollusca > Cephalopoda > Sepiida > Sepiidae > Acanthosepion > Acanthosepion esculentum. Next base: position 7,650,525 of record OZ038506.1, read on the forward strand.
TATTATGTTGTGCTATATACTGTTCGAGGTTTTTGGTGCAGCTGTAGCTAATCTTAATGTTGTTCTTGTTGAAGATTTTGTTGAGCAATGGTATATGGCGGAAATGTTTGTGCATTAAATTAAGGAAAATTTTACCTATATTGATTTTGACATTTTTGTTAAATGGTGGAACCAAATTACGTTCCGTTTTCTATTCTTATGTTGATTGTTGGCATTCTTACTAATGTTTATGCATTCTAGTTTAACTTTGTGTTTACTTTTTTCTAGTGCATCTTCATATTTAGTTTTATATTTGTCAAAAATAATTTTGTTGCCAGACTTAATTGAGAGTCTGTATTACACTGATTTGTGCATGTTGTTTAAAATTCCTGGTGGCTGGTTGGATTCTATGCTAATGTATTTATGGTTTATAAATCACTTTAGTATAAGTCATGTATATTCCTTTGGATAGGTCGAAAGTAGTGTCCAGAAATTTGATCACCTTGGTATTGGTGTTAGTGGTGATATTTAGTTCATGATCCGTGAAGAATTTGATAAGATGTTTTCTAAGTCGATCTGTTTGTTGTGGGTTCGTGTTACGTAGAAGGGTAACTCCGTAGACTCTGTACAGACCAGTGTTCTTGCTATTAAAAGTGTATCTAAATCCCCATAGACGCAGTATGTCAACCAGTTCACATGCTTCTGAAGAATCGAACGCTCCCTTCGGGTTGTCTTTTTTGGTCCACATTGAGACATCGTGATATAAGATGGTTTTCTGGGTTCGCCTAATGATGTTACTTTCCTGGTCAGTGATGGTGCAATCATTCTTGTCCAGTTTTATAGTCGCCATTAACAGGTCTTCTGTGATCGACGGGTAGAAATTAGACATGTCATATTGTATAAATGTGTATTAGTTTTGATTTTTGATTTTAGAGAACCAATTGATGGCATCACTTGTATTCTTTCATTGGTTGATCCCTGTGGCATTCTTAGCCTATGTACAGGGCCCGTTCTAGTATATCCTTGCTGATTTTACCAGTGTTATTTTCTGAAGAGTTAAGCAATCGGGAATGCGAGTTATTGGGGAAACTATCTTTATGGTCCTTAACAGTAACGAAGGCTTTCTGCTTGTGTAGTTTATGCCCTCTGTCGTCGACCTTAAACTTGTTGGTTGTAATTTGTACCTCGTTGTAAATGTTTTCCCTTTCTGCTGGGGCTTTACTGCATATTTTATTAGCGTCTTTACAGATAGCGTTGTGGCAATCACCGACGTTGAAGTAACAGTGATTGCCTGTTTTATCATACTTGATAAGGATTTTGTTGGTTTTACGGATATTGGCAATATCTTTTTTAATATTCCTCTGTAGATTGTTATATTTGGTGGTCTATTTAATTCTATTTAGTACAGAGAATAAATATATTAGAATATATATATATATATATATATATATATATATATATATATATATATGTTAGAATAAATATATATTATACGAGGGTTAGAAAAAAATATCCGCACTCTTGTTTACAGATATGTTATGGCGGAAGTGCGAATAATTTTTGACTTACCCTCGTATTTCTCTCTCTCTCTCTCTCTTTATGAGTGTGTGTGTGTGTAGATAGATAGATAGATAGATAGATAGATAGATAGATAGATAGAAACGGAAACAGGTTGAAATAGCGAGAAAGATGGATATATGTTTTACATTATATATATAGATTGCGATCTTGCATGAAACAGCCTGTCGCCTCTGAGTGTTGACTTCGATGTTCACTTTTATATTTATATTTACATACGCTCTATCACTGATATTGAGCACTTTATCCCATAAATATAGCACACCTTACAACTATATTTCTTCATATATATTTAGTTTACGAAAAACTAGGTAATCCGTATGGGTAGACCCAATGAGGATAAAATCCAGAGAGCTCAATGTAAATCAGAGCTAATAATTTAAATAATAACAGATTACTTTAAGGCTCCATATAATAAATTACAATAATTTATTATATGGAACCTTAAAGTAATCTGTTTTTATTTAATATATATATATATATATATTGTGTGTATTTAGGCAGCATTTTTTCATTAATACATGTTTGATTAAATAATATAGATAAGTGTTGTCTATATATTTTATGCAAGTTTTTTTCATATAGTCTGATAATCTTAATAACATTATCATTAAATAATGAAAGAAAATCACAATATTGATACATACCTTTTTTTATTTAATCCGATCTGAGCTTTCGGCTTACATAAGCCATTATCAAAGATGACAATTACACAATATATTTATGCAATACACGAACAAGAAATTGATGATAGTATTATTTGTTTACATGGATGATTTCCAAGCAACGATAAACACGTGCATATAAAACGCTGAAAGCGAAAATCGCACGACAGCTCATGACGTCACACATGATGTATGTATCAATATTGTGATTTTCTTTCATTATTTAATGATAATGTTATTAAGATTATCAGACTATATGAAAAAAACTTGCATAAAATATATAGACAACGCTTATCTATATTATTTATTCAAACATGTATTAATATATATATATATATATATATATATATATATATATATATATATATATATATATATATATATTATATATATATGTGTATGTATGTATACAGTGTGTCCATAAAGGTCGTGTGCACTTTAAAAAATGTATAACTTTATTTGTATTTGCGAAAGAAATAATTTGTGAAAAGAATTGTAAAAGGATTCGTCAAACGCTCGTTCTTTCTGGCTAATAATACCGTTTAAGGAAACAGCGAGACAAAAGGTTAAGTAAAGAACAGATTTAATCACATGAGAGACGCGAATTAAGAATACAATAATAGAGAATAGCGTAGTTCAGTGCGGCAATACGTACGACTCAACTCTACGCTTTGCAACCCACTTTGCGGTGACCGTTCCTATGATAGCGGATAGACGAGTCTATCTATAAAAATAGAATATGATTTTAATGTGAGTTAAAAGAATACGCTGATGCTTATGTGCCCATAGATATGTCAGTGTGTCGGGTGTCAATGATAGCAAATATGATCGTATCAATATAACGTTGCTCAAAAATGATAGTTAACATATACAGGGTGTCCATAAAGTTCGTGTGCACTTTAAAAAAATTATAACTTTATTTGTATTTGCGATAGAAATAATTTGTAAAAAGGATTAGAAAGAAGTAAATCTATATTTTTTAAGGTTTTATTAAAATTTTATTTAAGTTTCCACATGTCCTCCATCATTAGCAATACAAAGGGTAATACGATTTTGCAGTTCACGGAAAACATTTGCCAACTGATTTACAGTAATGCCTGAAATCACATTAGTTATTTTAGCTATACTTAAAACTAGGTACATTAAATTTTATAACATTTTTTACAGATTATTTCTATCGCAAATACAAATAAAGTTATAAATTTTTTAAAGTGCACACGAACTTTATGGACACCCTATATATATATATATATATATATATATATATATATATATATATATATATATATATATATATATACATATATATATATATATATATATATATATATATATATATATATATCAGCTTTTGCCCTAGTCCCCCAAGGTTTGATAAAGGTACCTTGGCAAAGGACCTGATAAAATCCTTCTTCAGAAGAATACGGCTAAAAGCCGACTACGGGGACAATGATCACACACCTTCCATACCTGAAACATTAAAAGAGAAGGATACTACATACACCCCACAAAACACAGACATTACTATACAGACGTGTGAAATAGCCGTAGCAGATGACATAAAGAAAACAATAGCACGTAAGCTGAAACGTAACAATATTACTGAAGGGGAACGTATAGCCCTCGACACGCTGACACATAGAGATGACCTAATCATAACCCAGGCTGACAAAGGGGGTGCCACAGTGATCTGGGGAATCAAAGAATACATTAAAGAGGCCAACAAACAGCTAGCCGACAAAGAAACCTATAAAAGCTTACCTACAGATCCCCTTCCTGATTACCAAAAAGAATTAACTAGCTCACTAAACATAATGCTTCGCAACAATCTAATCGACAAGGAAACATGCACAACACTTACACCCACAAACATCACACCTGCACGTTTCTATCTCCTTCCTAAAATACACAAAAGCAACAACCCAGGAAGGCCGGTCATTTCATCATTCAACTGCCACATGACCAAAATTCCCAAATACGTAGATCATTACATGCAACCCCTAGATAAGGAAGTAAAATCCTACATCAGAGACACAACAGATCTACTAAACAAAATTAATCACATAAAACCTGTGCCAGGGAATGCTATTCTAGTGACTATGGACGTAAGGTCACTCTATTCAAACATTAAACACATCGAAGGGCTAACCGCCCTTCAGGCAGTACTTACTAAAAGAAGAAAACAAGAACCCCCCACAGAAGTTATCATAAAACTCATGGAGCATATTCTTACATTGAATACTTTCAACTTCAATGGAGCACACTACCTTCAAATAAGAGGTTGTGCCATGGGCACCATTGCAGCTCCTTCATATGCTACAATATTCATGGAAAAATTTGAGGAGACCTATATCTATCCCCTCATCGGTATACACGGACAGTGACGACAAACTTATCCAATTCCTCATGACCCTAAACACAGTGCACGACTCAATTAAATTTAACTATGAAAAATCCACAACATCGGTAACATTTTTAGACACCCGCTTTTACATAGATGAAAACAGGAAACCACAAACGAGACTACACACTAAAATCACCGACACCCAAAACTATCTACACTTTAAGTCTTCCCACCCTAAACACCTCAAAGAGAACCTTCCCTATTCACAAGCACTTAGAAGGATATGTTCCAACAATGAAGAATTAAATAAACACATTGAAAATCTGGAGCATCAATTCACAACACGTGGCTATAAACAACACCTAATCAGGGAACAAATAAATAAAGCAATTTCCACACCTAGAGAAGACACCCTAATGTACAAGATAAAAAATAAATCTAGCCGGATTCCTCTAGTAACCACTTTCAACCCCACTCTGCCTCCACTATCCCAAATAATCAAAAGTTGCTGGGAAATACTACATCTCAACCAGACCTAAAAAAATTGTTTAAGGAACCCGGCCTTCTAGCATATCGTAGACCTAAGAACCTAAAAGAAATCATAGGTAGTAACCGCATTTTAGGGGACAAGCTAATCCGTAATAAACTAACAACAAAAACAACAGGATTTTCCCAACCATGTAACAACAAAAGAAGTTTATGCTGCAACCACATTAGACACACGAATTCATTCACTAGCTCAGTCACTAAATCTACTTTCAAAATCTACCACGACTCTAACTGTAGAAGTCATAACATAATTTACCTCCTAGAATGCACACTATGCCAGAAACAATATGTAGGAAAATCTGAATGGCCCTTTCAATTAATAATTATCGCAATCGAATTAAGTTGACTCCCCATGAAAAAGTATTACCTGTAGAACAACATTTCCGCCTAGAAAAACACGATTTTAAAACCCATGCCAAATTCACTATAACTGAGAGAATAGAAAAGTTCAGAGCAGATAACATTAGAAAGATTTTAGAGTTCCATGAAAATAAGTGGATACAACGTTTAAAAACACACCATCCAGATGGGCTTAATCACAAATTTAACAATATAGATAGCATTAATATATCACCCTACAAATCAAAACCTACCCACATTTCTCACCCACACAAGACAGACATGCTTACGGAGGTGTTGTGGCCTCACACTTATATACACACCCACACCAATATACACGCTTACACACATCATACTCATTCACTCCCTAATGAGCCAAATGATAACACACACCCATAATAATATACACGCTTACATATATCATACTCACTCACGAACTCCCTAAGTACCAAATAACACACACAACAGAGACACATCCCCTCTCCAGGAACCAATGAAACTGTCAAACTGACCAAGGGAATTCAGAGCAGCATTGATCCATCCAGCTCTTATCTCAAATAACAACTTAAAAGAGACTGTTTGACCAACACTAGGAATGTTGAAAAATTCATGTTAAAAGATAAAAAAACAAATAAAAAAACAAATGAAAACTACAGACAAAAGTTCATTTTCTCCATCAAGACATTCATTTCTGTAGTTCACTGCTACCAGCAAGCAGAATTATTTTTTCTCCTGATGATAGCCATGTTGGCCGAAACTAGTCGAGGAATCTAAATGAAATAATAATAATAAAAACGAAAAATTATTAATCTACAACCCAGTGTGTCTGCAGATTTTAATTTTTTAATAATTTTTATTCTTCAATATATATATATATATATTGAAGAATAAATATTATTATATATATATATATATATATATATATATATATATATATATATATATGTATATATATATGTATGTATGTATGTATGTATATATATGTATATGTATATTCTTTGTGCATTTCTAACTTCCTAGCTTATCTGTCTATCTATCTCAGTTTACGGTAACTATCACATTTATATCATATCTCTTCACACATATATTTTTATCTGTGTACATATGTCTGTGCGTATGTGTGTGTATATGTGTGTGTATGTTAAGACGTGATCGGAAATGAAATGTCTGTAGTTGATCAGAAAAATTGTTTACTTCCGACCGAAGCACGTGTTTATGTGAAGACAGATTCCGGTGAACAACTTCCGTTTGCATTCAAACAATATGAAAGACTTTGGGAAACAAGCATATATATATATATATATATATAGTGTGTGTGTGTGTGTGTGTGTGTGTGTGTGTGTGTGTGTGTGTGTGTGTGTGTGTGTGTGTGTGTGTGTGTGTGCTGGATATGTTGATATGTCCAGTGCAGTTCAAACCAGAAGACAAGGTTCCACCATTGTTTATTATTTTTTTTCCCCCTTAGGAATAAGTCTAATCTTCAGCACTTTTCCTCCATGATTATTATTTTTTATTTCCTTTGATATCTGGCGTTTACACATTTCTTTCCGGGTCCCGCCCAGGGACCTAAGTTTAGAAATGGTATCATGACACTTTCCACTGCAAAAAAAATAAAAATAAAATTACATAGATAAAGCCCTTCGGAAAGTGTGGGCTGTACTTGTGAGAATAATTTTTTTTGTATCTCTTTGAGGCATGGACTTCCAGGAATCCCTTCAATTTGTCTACTGGAATCTTTTCCAACCAGTCCTAGGGCTCAAACTACAACAGGGATTGTTGATGTTCCCATGTGCCACATTTTTGAGATTTCGATTTCAAGGTCCTTGTATTTTGACAGCTTTTTTAATCTCTTCAAACATACATTGCAAGGACTGCCATATCAATAAGGAGGCACTTTTTTTGTGGTCTTTAATAACAATATCTTGCCGGTTGGCTTTGATTGTTCTGTCAGTGTGTATTGTGTAGCCCCATAGAATTGTAACAGGTCCTATCTCCGTAACCGGGTCTGGGTGGTGTTCATATTATTATTATCATTATTATTATTATTATTATTATTATTATTATTATCATTATTATTATTATCATTATTATTATTATTATTATTATTATCATTATTATTATCATTATTATTATTATTATTATTATTATTATTATCATTATTATCATTATTATTATTATTATTATTATTATTATCATTATTATTATTATTATTATCATTATTATCATTATTATTATTATTATTATTATTATTATCATTATTATCATTATTATTATCATTATTATTATTATTATTATTATTATCATTATTATTATTATTATTATTATTATTATCATTATTATCATTATTATTATCATTATTATTATTATTATTATTATCATTATTATTATTATCATTATTATTATTATTATTATTATTATCATTATTATTATCATTATTATTATTATTATTATTATTATCATTATTATTATCATTATTATTATTATTATTATTATTATTATTATCATTATTATTATTATTATTATTATTATTATTATTATTACTGTTATTATTAGTATTATTATTATATCCGTTTTATCATTCGCATCAGTGCTTTCGATCAGTGTAAAACAAAATCTAAAATTTCCACTCATCATCCACCCCACCCCCACCCTCCGCCTCCATGATTTCCTCCCCGCAAGCCGGTATCTGCGACCAGAAAATAACGTTGGTAATGAAAAAAAGGGTGATAAGTCCTGAGAACTTTTAGTTCTTACTTGTAAATTCTTGATGAATTTTCGAAACATTTTTCAATAGAAATTATTAAAAACTTATGGATTTTGAGGCAAGTCAAAGCGTAAAAGACATACCGATTCTGCAGGACGGTTTTTACCAAATTCCTCCTGATGCTTATTTCGACAAAGAACTTTTTTCATAGATGATAAAGCATAAAACAATTTCAGTTCTAAAAGGTATTAAACCTTTAATATCCACCATAAAATATGGTATTAATCATTAAAACTAAAATAAAATGTCGTTATTAATCATAGTTTTACAAAAAAAATGATTCCGTTGTTAAGTATAGATATATAAAAATTCGATATTCTGAATTTTTGTCTGTAATTCATTAATCCCCACCGGTCCCAAAATGGAACAGGGGACATTAATGGTTTAATATATATATATATATATATATATATATATATATATATATATATATATATATATATATATATATAGGGTGTCCATAAAGTTCGTGTGCACTTTAAAAAATTTATAACTTTATTTGTATTTGCGATAGAAATAATCTGTTAAAAATGTTATGAAGTTTAATTTATCTAGAATATCGCCATATTTATTACAACGTTTCGGCCGTTGTACGCCCCGCCCTTCTTCAGGTAGTTGGAATGTCGAACTGAATCCTTTATTTCGCTCATTGGGGTAGACTGTTCTACGAATAATGTAAATAGTGTACATAATACCTCATCTCAGAAATATAGACAGATACTGAAAGGTCGAAACGTTGTAATAAATATGGCGACAAAGAGGAGGACAATAGTCCGAATAATGTAAATAGTGTACATAATACATCATCTCAGAAATATAGACAGATACTTAAAGGCCGATACGTTGTAATAAATATGGCAACAAAGATGGGGACAATAGTCCGAATAATGTAAATAGTGTACATAATACCTCATCTCAGAAATATAGATAGATACTGAAGGGCCAAAACGTTGTAATAAATATGACGACAAAGATGAGGACAATAGTTCGAATAATGTAAATAGTGTACATAATACCTCATCTCAGAAATATTGACAGATACTGAAAGGCCGAAACGTTGTGATAAATATGGCGATAAAGATGAGGACAATAGTCCGAATAATGTAAATAGTGTCATAATACATCATCTCAGAAATATAGACAGATACTGAAATGCCGAAACGTTGTCATAAATATGGCGACAATGATGAGGACAATAGTCCGAATAATGTAAATAGTGTACATAATACCTCATCTCAGAAATATAGACAGATCCCGTTTTGTCTCGCTAATGTAGATTTTTTCTTACACAAAATCCATTTTTTCTGAAGACACTGATTCCTTGGCGAAAAATGTCGAAATAAATGTTCCACAAATTTTCTTATATATTTATTATATTTAGACAATGACTTAGAATGCAATTATTATCTCCGTTTCCTTCATGTTATCAACCATCTTTAAATCTGCCCGTTATAAACCATCCACAACACACACACACAAGGAATGATTCAACCGAATGTTTTTTTACAAGATAAAAACTACAATACACATTAACTCCCGCTAAAAAAAGTTAATCACCAAAAACATGCAGACACATTCAAGACCCTCCACACACACAAAAAAAACGTCCCTAATGCGCAGTCGCACAGACATGCGTTATGTGACAATCAAGAAGCAGAATGTGCAGTGGCAAACAAGTCTTAATTTATCGTGCAAATTTGATCGCTCCATACTGTGACATTCTCCTGCAATGGAAAACACAAATAGTCATGTATTAGTTCAATCGTGAAAAGTCACTCGGCTATTTGACCTAGCACCGATTCACGCTTTATAGAAAAACTACAACTACAGTACATGCAGATTGTCATCTGAAAGCCATGATGCGGCGAGCATCCTGGTGCGTATGTAAATGTGTGTAGGCACACATACATTCTGAACATGCGCGTCTAACTCTGTGTATATGCGTATATACAGGTGTACCTCATTGTATGTAGATTATTGGCCTAGACTTGTACAGGGCTAACTTACAAGAGTATGTGTGGCGCCAATTTATTCAAAGTGGAGATTACCTGCTTGCTTTGGAAATATGTATTTGAAATACTAGGTTCTTACCTTGCATGAGATATACACATAAGCATGGCTGAAATATAAACAACTATTTCAGCCACTGAATAGATTTTTTTGTATGTATGTCTGTATGTGATTTTTTATGCACGCTCGTCAATGTGTCCGTTCGTGTGTGTGTTGGAATTCGTGTGTGAATGTGTCAATGTTCACGCAACCATGCGCGCGTATATGTGTACGTGTGTGTGTGTGTGTGTGTGTGTGTGTGTGTGTGTGTGTGTGTGTGTGTGTGTTCGGTCAAGTGTATATCTTTGCGTGCATTCATACATGGATATATATTCTTGAAAGTAGTTTTCGTATTCTATTGAAGGAGAAAGTAACTCCTGATATACGAAAATAGTTCACTACTCATATATATATATATATATATATATATATATATATATATATATATATATATATATATATATAAGTAATAAGTATAAGTAATTATACTCGTCTGTAAAAACCTTAGGTGTTTTGGGTTGTAAATGAACAAACCAATACTCAAGGAAAAATAAGGAATAAAAAAAGAAAGAACTAAGAACATGTAATTCAGGCGAAAACAATCGACCAAAATCCAAGCTTAGAGTCCAAAGAAAAAAAGCTCCAAAACGAGTAAAGCAAAAGTAACTATGTAAATTGCTCAATATACTAAGTAGAGCAAATCTAACTATGAACATAATAGACATTTCTTGTCTGTTATATTTAATAATATTTGTATAAATAATGATATGCTGCCTCAATACACTATATATATATATATATATATATATATATATATATATATATATATATATATATATATATATATATATATATATACAAGTATAGGATTAGTGTATACGGAATAAATTCAACACCATCAATTGATAAGGTACCATAAGTGTTGAAACAAAATGGTTATCTTTGTAGTGATCATAAAACATATTTGTTATAATTTTCGAATAAATAATTATATATATATATATATATATATATATATATATATATATATATATATATATATATTAAACATGTTGTGTTGAATGTTAAAGACAACATCGCCCTGCATAGTTTTCTTTTGAATTTTTTTTAATAAAAGGTCTCATTAGAAAATATGAGAAAATTCAAAAGAAAATATGCAGGACGATGTTGTCTTTAACATTCAACACAACATGTTTAAAAGAAAAGTTGCTGCCAAATTACACACACACACACACACACACACACAGACACACACACACACACACACACATACACACATATATATATATATAAATATATATATATATATACTTTTTTTCACATGGATTTAATTTCTTTTTCATTTCGCGTGATGTGCCTTAACCGTTCGGCCACGAAGAAGCGTCTGGTTAGCAAGGTCGATTTTACTATCTTTAAACTTAAATCTTCCATGAATCTCTTCTATTCATATCTGCTCTAGCGTATATAAATATGGCGAAATATAGCGTATCATGGTTCCGTATAGGATACAGGTTCGATTCCTGTCAGAGAACGAAAATTTTCTATGAAAATTTGTCGGACATTCAGGCCGGTAAATGTTATTTAATACTGTTTATTATAAAATAGAGCATTTGCTTAAATACTTGTATCTATAAAAAGAACGTTAAACATAATATAAATGTCTTTAAATAAATTGTCGGACTTTGTCCAATTCAATATATATATATATATATATATATATATATATATATATATATATATATATATATATATATATAGTTGTAGAATGGATAAATGCAACGGCGAAATATAAGCAGGTGTGTACGCCTGTGCTGGTGGACGTACGCGGGCAAGAAAATAAATAATCGTCAAATTTATGCATGAGGTGTTAACTTAATAGTGCTCCATGCGGTTATACAAAGCAAAGATAAGTATTAATTAGTAATTTATACACACACACACACACACACACACACACATACACACACATTTCCCAGCGAAGCTATAGTCGCACGCCAAAAACTTATGTAGACGTATATGTACTAAGATATGAAGAAGATAAAAATTAAAGACAATGTCAAACTAAAAAAGTAGACATGTATTTTCTTTGGTCGTAAGTGAAAAATGCATACATAGATGTGGTTTAACACGAGCGCCAAAAAGGGGTACGTACGTCTGATTTACACGAGTCGAAAAGATAAATATACGTGTGGTTTGCATGAGAGTAAAAAAGAAACTGCACACAAGGGTGGTTTGCACGAGAGTCAAAAAGGGAGACATAGGTTTGATTCCCACAAGAGTCGGAAAGATATATATATATATAGGTACAGCAAAGAGGTAGTCCCTTATTTGGAGAGGAGCTACTCCTCTGAAGTCATCGTATTCTTTACCCCAACCAACAGGGCCTGTGATGAATAGGTAGGCGTAATATTATGAAGACGGCGAGCACATAAAACACAAGTTCTCTCAATTGTTTTTCATTGCCAATTGGTTATCTGAGAACAGATTGCCTAAATACGATGTACATTCCAAAAGTTTTGAGATACTTTTTTCAAGAGAGATAATTATTAATTTCAAAGGAATACATTACTCTAATCCAGTGGTTTTCAACCTTTTTGCTGGAGCGGAACCACAAGGAAATATTCCAGTGGCTCGAGGAACCCCTGCAATAAATTATTTGTCTTATGCAAAAAAAAAGCTTTCAATTATTAAAATAAAATAAAAATACTCATCCGCAGATTTATTTACAAAAAAATACAAAGACAAACTGTACAAATATTGTATGCGTCCATATGCAATTTTAATCTGGCTTCTACGGTTATTACACATGTATTAAACAGACTTCAGTTTAAATGGATTGCATTTATTTTCATTAAAAATTCAATGAGACCTTTTTTTATTCATACTATGCTGTTTTGTTATTGATTTAGTGGAGGTACCTAAACACGCATATCTGTACAGGAGAATTAAAAATTAGTGTCAATCATAGTACTCGTGTAACTTCTTGCGGAACCCCTGGGCTTTACTGGCTGAATGCTAGGGTTCCGCAGAACCCTGGTTGAAAACCACTGCTCTAATCTATTTCAAAGTAGGATTCTCTGACTGCAATGCTCTTGTAGCGCTCCAACCACTACGTGAAGACCCCATAGGAGTCATCCAAAATGAAGGTATCCATGACCCTTGTTGCAGTCTCATTAATCTTCTCTACGTTTTCAAAACGACTGCCACTGAGTTTCTTCTTCAGTTTAAATAACAATCAAGTCACAAGGAGCAATGACTTGACTGTAGGGATGGTTGAGAGACACTTTTGATGACTCTCAGCCATCTCCCTTTTGTCACCAAAGTGTCCTTCTTTCTGTTCGTCATCAAGCAGCCTGGGAACAATCTTTGCACACATTTTGCGCATGTTCAGATCTTCATGGATAATTCTATGTACAGTTGCCTCACCAACTCCAAACCGTATGCCTATTGTCATGACGATCTTCATTCAGAAAAGTTCGAATTGTCTCATCCACGTCCACATTATCACCCTCCCCCATCGTCCATTGTATTGTAGTGTTACTGATTCACAGGAAGTAGTATGCACTCAACTGCCCCATGGGTAATAGCCATAGCTATTTATAGTCTTTGTGACTTTATATGCAAATGAGTCACCTCACTCTTCGTCTCTCACGTTCTCTGCATCGATCTTGGATCTCTTGTGCCAGGGGAAATCAGATGTTCAGCTCATACAATTTAATCCATAAGCAGTCTGTAGCATTTCATAAGTTTGTCTAGCATGTTTGCCAAGTTTAGCACAACACCTTATTGCATAGCGAGCTTACAAATTATCGTCACATCCTGACTGCATTCTGCAAACTTGTCCGCTGTGACAAGCAGTGTTTAGCAGGGTGACTCCAAAGGACTTTTTCAAACAAATAACAAAAGCTGACAAGCCCATTTTTAGATATAGAGAAATTATATACTAAAACTACAATCATTTATGAAAGTTATGAATTAGCTCTCTCACAAATGTCTCAAAACATCTTCATAGTAACATCTTTTCAGATTATTTACATTATTCGGACTATCGGCCTCATCTTTGTCGCCATATTTATTACAACATTTCGGCCGTTGTATGCTCCAGCCTTCTTCAGGTGGCTGGAATGTCGAACTGAACCCTTTATTTCACTCACTGGGGTAGACTGTTCTAGCTCCACGTGCCATGTTTAATGGATGTCAGTTATCAGTTATCTCCTGTTAATTTCCCTTTGAAAGTTCTCCACTGCATTAGCCGGGTATTGAACTCACTCTTTGGATCCTGTCATTGGATCTAACTAACTCCTTTATACATGTTTCCTTGAGAACATCTGTATATGAATTTCTGTGTATTATAAACCTAATGTCTTCAGCAACCATTTTTTTCCAGAGCTCATATTGCAACTTTGTGTTGTTGTTGTTAAGGCAGTTGAGAACTTTCAGAGGGAAATTAACAGGAGATAACTGACAACTGACATACCATTAAACATGTGGAACTAGAACAGTCTACACCATTGAGCGAAATAAAGGGTTCAGTTCGACATTCCAACCACCCGAAGAAGGCCGGAGCGTACAACAGCCGAAACGTTGTAATAAATATGGCGACAAAGATGAGGACAATAGTCCGAATAATGTAAATAATGCACATAATACCTCATCTCAGAAATATAGACAGATCTTTTCAGATTGATTTTTTAAATTACATCACGGCCGCGCTGACGATTCTTGAGACATTTTAAATGATTGGATATATTTTGGACTATCCTCGTGATAATCATTAATTAAGATACATAAGCAACAATGTCTGGTGATATTTTGTGTCTTAATTTCACAGTAATAATGTTTCTGCTACGCGTAGCTGTTTTCCTCTAATGAAAGCTTTATTGGTAGCACCAGTCAAGCTGCGTCTCAGTGTAGGGCACATTCATAGGTGAAAGGTAAAATGATGTTTGTCGCTCTTCGCTGAGATATAGCCGGGTAATTAAAACTTCAATTGAGAAGGGAATGCACGTCCAGTCGCTTGTTAAATTAAGGGAGGACTGGATCAATGTAGATAGGAGGTCGACATCAATGAAACGGTGGATATTAAGTGATAGGAAAATAATTTGGCTCGCGATAAAACTACTCCAAGATAGATAGATAGATAGATAGATAGATACGAACAGATTGAGATAGATAGATAGATAGATAAATACGAACAGATTGAGATAGATAGATAGATACGAACAGATTAAGATAGATAGATAGATAGATAGATAGATAGATAGATAGATAGATAGATAGATAGATAGATAGATAGATGGAAACAGACTGAGATAGATAGATAGATAGATAGATAGATGGAAACAGACTGAGATAGATAGATAGATACGAACAGATTGAGATAGATAGATAGATAGATAGATAGATAGATAGATAGATAGATAGATAGATAGATAGATAGATAGATAATTTTTAATCATGCTTCATCTATTGTAATTTCATTTTCATTTAATTTTTTTTCCCATTTCTCCGGACGCAGGTGGTGATGAATTGCGATCAGCAAATTTTCAAAATGTCGGCAATTTGAGTGTTCCCGTTCCGTTAAGCAAACAAGGCGGGAAACATTGAGGGAACAGAGAGGGGAAGACGGCGCAGAGAATGGGTAGGGAACGAAAATAAATAAGTACAAGGGTAAGAAAGAAAGAAAGAAAGAAAGAAAGAAAGAAAGAAAGAAAGAAAGAAAGAAAGAAAGAAAAGTAACATGGAAAGAAAAGATAGGTGGGAGGAAAAAGAAGAAAATTATCAACAGAAAAAAAGAAACAAACACTAAAAGTGCTGGATAAAGAAAGAAAGAAAGAAAGAAAGAAAGAAAGAAAAAAAGAAAGAAAGAAAGAAAGAAAGAAAGAAAGAAAGAAAAACATTAGTAAAGTCATAACGAAGAAAAACGACAATAAAAAGAAAAGGGCGCGAAAAGAAAACATGGCGGGAGATTAAACCTTCGAAGGTAGCATTTAAATGCAAAGTGGCAGGTGAAAAGGAATCTTCGATGGCCTGAAGTAAATGAAAGGCTTGAAACACCAAAGATAGTGAAGCAAATACAAATAAACCCTCGCTCTCTCCCTCTCCCGCTCTCGCTCTCTTCCGCTCTCTCCCGCTCTCTCTCTATCTCTATCTCTCTCTCTCCCGCTCTCTCTCCTGCTCTCTCTCTCTTGCTCTCTCCCGCTCGCTCACAACTCGCCCCATAACCTTTAAACTGGCTCCCAACACATTTCGGACGCGCGAACGGCCGTGCGGGTCGTGTTCACTCTTCTCTGCAATCCGACACCAACGGTGGCTAAACAACAAGGCTAAATTTACGCAGGAAATTCAGAGCTCGACTATAACGGGCCGGACTGTGGCTTACACACGTTCGCCTCGGCCTATTAGTGGTCCATAATAAGCCGAGTTTATTGACAGACTCCAATTCGACTCTAAGCCAAGTCGATAACGAACTCAGGGTATGATTTCAAGTTAGGTCCGAGAGTTGGGGGTGGGAAACGTCGAGTCCAGTAAAGTAAAACTAAAACGCCAGCATTTTCCGGGTGGTTTAATGACGGGTGGGGAGAGAAATAAAAAGGAAACGAAAAAAAAAAAAACAAACAAGAAGCCCAACTGACTTACTATAATCTTATTAAAAAAAAATACAAATGAAGGATAGCAAAAAATTAAATGTGTGTCGGTGTTAAAACTATTTTTTTTACCCGACCGGCTTTGACGCTACTGAGCAAAAACACTGCATCATTTCTGGCTGAATTTCTGGGATGAGTTATCATTATTTACACTATATTCAGACTATTATCCTCATCTTTGTTGTTTCCATCAAAACGTTTTGGTCGTCCTGCCCTCCGGTTTTCCTCGGGTCTATATCGATCAAGATCATGGCCCAGTGGATAAAAGCTTTGGTTGGATCTAGTGACGACAATAAAGAGTCGTGAGTTCAATACCTGGTTACTGCAGTGGTGAACAAAAACCTTGAGGCGTTGAGCTAAAGGGAGATAACGAAGACATCCGGAGGAGGCATGGTATGTGGAACTAGAACAAACCACCGCTAGCAGACCTGGTGAGGAAGGAAATGCGCATTTCCATATGACATTATTATGAACCAGTATCTTCATCCTTATTGTTTTTATCCCAGTAATTCAGCTGAAATGTTTTTCAGCCTTCCCCAGGTGTACGTTGCATCTTTAGATGTCACTTTACACATGATTCAGACCAGTATCATCATCTTTGTTGTTTTTATCATAATATTTCAGCTAATGTGTTCTTCACCCTTCCTCAGGTGAATGTTACAAGATATATGTGTGTATCTGTGTTTAAATGATAAATATTTCATATTTTATGCACGCACACACAGGGCCATACGCGCATACACACACACACACACACACACACACACACACACACATATATATATATACAGAGAGAGAGGTAGAAGTATAATTATATATAGATAAAACATAAATCTCTGTAGATAGATAGATAGATAGATAGATAGATAGATAGATAGATAATGAACTGAAGATAGATAGATAGATAGATAGATAGATAGATAGATAGATAATGAACTGAAGATATATAGATAGATAGATAGATAGATAGATAATGAAATGAAGAGAGATAGATAGATAATAAACTGAAGATAGATAGATAGATAGATAGATAGATAATGAAATGTAGATAGATAGATAGATAATGAAATATAGATAGATAGATAGATAGATAGATAGATAGATAGATAGATAGATAGATAGATAGATAATGAACTGAAGATAGATAGATAGTGATATGAAGATAGATAGATAGAGGATACTAGTACGTACAAAAATTATAAGATATATCCCTACATACATATGAGCACACAGACACACACCGGCATTCCTTCAACAACAAATCTTTAAGACAACAACCCTATCAAAATATTACTGGGATCTCAGTGATAAAGGCTTCACCCCACAAATCTATTGTAAGATCATCTCTAAGGCTCCAATTCCCAACAAGACGGAGGTGATCTTTGCATCAAAGAAAATATTTTTCACTATTTACATTATTCGGACTATTGTCCTCATCTTTGTCGCCATATTTATTACAACGTTTCGGCCGTAGTCCGAATAATGTAAATAGTTTACATAATACCTCATCTCAGAAATATAGACAGATACTGAAGGGCTGAAACGTTGTAATAAATATGGCGACAAAGATGGGGACAATAGTCCGAATAATGTAAATAGTGTACATAATACCTCATCTCAGAAATATAGACAAATACTGAATGGCCGAAACGTTGTAATATATATGGCGACAAAGATGAGGACAATAGTCCGAATAATGTAAATAGTGTACATAATACCTCATCTCAGAAATATAGACAGATACTGAAGGGCCGAAACATTGTAATATATATG
This sequence comes from Acanthosepion esculentum, assembly GCA_964036315.1. NCBI lineage: Eukaryota > Metazoa > Mollusca > Cephalopoda > Sepiida > Sepiidae > Acanthosepion > Acanthosepion esculentum. The sequence goes on from OZ038506.1 coordinate 7,669,212, forward strand.
GCGACAAAGATGAGGACAATAGTCCGAATAATGTAAATAGTTTATATAATACCTCATCTCAGAAATATAGACAGATACTGAAAAGTTTTTTATTATTAAATGTGATAACCCTGACGAGTTACTAAACCAGCGCAGTGAACTTACCTCCAAATGTAGACACAGAAATTTTGAATCTACATAATTTATGCTTAGATAAATATTTTTGCCTGGTAAAATTTGCAATCCATTTTTTGCGAAAATGTTTGGTCTGATGAGTTAAAACTGAATTATCAGTTGTAATGTAATAAAATATTTCCATGAACTTTTAAAGAGTTTGCTTTCATAATTATTATTAGCACTGTTATTACATTGAGCTCACTCTGGATTTATATCCTCTTTGGTATTATCCATACGGATTACCAAATAATATCATTATGTATATATTATGAATTTTGCCGTGCCTTTAAAACTCAGTAAATTTAAAAAATAAGTTACTCCAAAATTCGCTTGAGGATGAAATGGAACTAATGTTTTTAATTTAATTACAAAATAAAATTTGAAGCTTTTAGCTTCCATTTTTGAAACATGATGATTACTGTGTAGCGAAAAAAATCATATTTTAAATCAGTTAATATATATATATATATATATATATATATATATATATATATATATATATATATATAGTCTTAAAATGTGCTATATTTATGGGATAAAGTGCTCAATATAAGAGATAGAGTGTGTGTAAATATAAAAGTGAACATAGAAGTCAACACTTAGAGGCGACAGTCTGTTTCATGCTAGATGCAATCAGGTGGCCTGATGATTGCATCTAGCATGAAACAGACTGTTGGCTCTAAGTTTTAACTTCTATGTTCACTTTTATATATATATATATATATATATATATATATATATATATATATATATATATATATATATATATGCTGATATTATTTGGTAATCCATATATATATATATACACACATATATATACATATATATATATATATATATATATATATATATATATATATATATATATATATATAAATATTTATTTAAATATTATAAGATAAATATGTTATAAAATCACTACAAAAATAGCCATTTTGTTTCAACATCTCTGGTATCTTATCAAGTGATATATATATATATATATATATATATATATATATATATATATGATATTATTTGGATTAATAATATCATTATATATATATAATCATATTATTTGGTAATCCGTATGGATATTTCCAAACAGGATATAGATCCAGAGTGAGTCCAATATAACAACAGAGCTATATATATATATATATATATATATATATATATATATATATATACATATATATATATATATATATATATATATATATATGGTTGAAGTCAATGGTGATATACTTGAATAAATTTACTCTTCAAGATATTTTTGTGTAATTTTCTTACAAATATCTGTTAAAATGAAATGTCTTTTCGCATAATAATCAAGGAGGTTGCAGTCTAAGGACTTAGGGGGCAGATATAAGGGGTGATGTGGTAGCAGAAATTGTTTGACTGCCATGAATGTACTCTACAACTTGTGCGGCATGGTGCTGACTCTTGTTGCCAGACATAGGGTCTTCCAGTAGCCAACCTCTTCACCCAAGGCAGCACTACCTCAACAAGGCACTTGATCTAGGCCTCCGTGTTGAGTCTGATGCCCTGTGGGAAAATGAATGGAGGAATAACGCCGCAATCATTAGTGATCGCTTCAAACAACTTCGTAATCACCATTAGACACATCCAACTCTTTCGGAATCCGCTGCAATTGTCTCAGATTGACAGCGAAACACTCTGAAATGTTCTTATTAGATTCCAGTGCGAATGCCAAGCAGTACGGCATAGCGTTTCCAAAGTTCTTGCGGGGTAAATTGAGTTATGGTAATCTTTTTCTTGCATACGGTACCCAACTGAACCTACTATACTGTACAGTCGACAAAATCAAAAACAATCCATGCGCATGCGCGAAATTAAAAATATAAAATGGCAACAATATCCATAGCACTCTCTCTCTCTCTCTCTCTCTCTCTCTCTCTCTCTCTATATATATATATATATATATATATATATATATATATATATATATATATATACAAATGAAATGAGAACGAATCAAATATAAATTCAAACGTTCACAACAATAATTTAAAAATAGGGCTCGATACAATAGTAGAGCGATGATATAATTTTTATATATCATATTTATATATATTTATTATATTATATTTATATATGTTATCTTTGTCGTGCTTTTATAACATTTATCTTATAATTTTCGAATAAATTATATATATATATATATATATATATATATATATATATATATATATATATAAATAAATAATATTCTATAAACCTAAAGAGCCAGGTAAACCTATCTAGGTTTCACATACACGGATCGTCAGGGTCAAACTGGCCAAAGAGGTAAAACAGTATGGAATGGAATATATAGCTTAAACTAAAAACAACCATGACCATGTGACAAAAAAGTGAAAGAAAATAAACAGTAAAAACTCAACAACGTTCTTAGTTCCTTTCTTTTTTATCCCTTATTTTTTCTTGGGCATTGGTTTGTTCAATTACAAGCCGAAATACCTGACGTTTTTCCAAACGAGCCCACTATATATATATATATATATATATATATATATATATATATATATATAATATAAACCTAAAGAGTCAGGTAAACGAGATCTCATCAAATTATATTAGGTTTGCTCTACTTCGTGTATTGAGCACTTTACGTAGTTACTTTTACTCGTTTTGGAGGTTTTTCTCTTTGGACTCTGGGCTTGAATTCTGGACGATTGTTTTCGCCTCAATTTCATGTTCTTAGTTCTTTCTTTTTTTATTTCTTATTTTTCCTTGGGTAATGGTTTGTTCAACCAAAGCTGAAATACCTAATGTTTTTCCAAACGAGTACTACTATATATATATATATATATATATATATATATATATATATATATATATATATACATATATATATATATATATATATATATATATATATATATATATATATATATATATACAGGGTGACCCAAAAAACACGGGAATTTTTAAGTGCGTATTGCCAGACATGAGCAAGTGGCAACACTTCGAGACAGTGACCTTGAACAATTAAATATTTCGCCATTTTAGTAACGAGAATGAAATTCACAGTATCCCAGCTGAGATGTTGCAGCAGTCAATGAGGAATCTCAACAGCAGATTTCAAGAATGCATTCGTACAGGAGGACGCCATCTACAGGACGTAATTTAAAAAAATGAAAATTCCATCATTGTTTCTTAAATGGCATGTTTTAAGGTTTCAATTACTATGAATTAAATATTTTTCTTCCATCACTCTTGGTTTTATTGGATTGTTAAAAATGTTCCCGTTTTTTGGGGTCACCCTGTATATATATATATATATATATATATATATATATATATATATATATTAGAAAGTGGGAGAGAAAATGCTATGTCCTCTTATACCTTCAGGGTAATTCGAAACAGAAAATTGCCCTTTATGATTATCCAAAAATTATGTATTAAACATTATTCGATGTTAAATATATTTTATAAAAAATTCGTATATCATCAGTGTTGTGTAATGGTTAACAAGTCGGTGACGCGGATCATAAATATGGAAAGCGATCCTGACTTGTGGCCTTGAGCCAAATCTTTATCCACGAAAAATTCTTAGACGCGAACATACGAAATGTCTTTTACAAATAATGATGATGACTGCATCAGGTCTTTAATTTCATCCTCTTATCTTCTTTCCGACAAGTTGTGACCCTATCTCACCCTCTAGTGTTTGTATTTGGTCAGTCAGTTATGTGCCATGCGTGATACACGCTTAGGCGATCATGTATCTGAAGATTTTTTCCCGCAATAGTTTGCCATTTCTTTCTGCGGTAGACCAGTTGCCATCAAGTCTATAGAATCTGGTCTGTCCTGCTATTTTACCCATAGCTGAAAGTGGGAGAGGAGGATTCATACCTTTCCCAAAAGTATAAGCCCGTGAGTGAATGTAAATGGATTCGAATGGAATTCAAACTCGGCTAGTAAGCGTTAATATTAAGTAGAGATGTTCACAGATTCGCAATACCTAAATTTTAAAATGTATTTTTAAAGACGAAAAAATTATTTTTGGCTTTCATTCAAAGTAAAGGAATAAATTTATAAACTAACATTTGAAAACAGAATCCACGATAGAGGATTTTTTTCTTCTACAACAAGCTGGGACTTATTTTAAGATGCTTGAAAAGTCATATTGCTTAAAGTTAGTATCTTATTTCATTTCAGAAAATGCATGTTTTTTTATTTCACGAAGATTAAAAAATGTTATATATTCGCAGTATATTTGTAAGTTATTGATTTTCAGTTTTAGCTGATCTATAATTACAATTCACACGCAAAAAATATATACATTTTAGACAGCATTATAAAATTCATTTACAAAAAAAGTGTCGTTCGTTTATAAAGTGTATGGAATGTAAAACAAGGGGAGGTAATCCTGATTGTTATGGCAGCGATATTCGGTTAGTATTTGTTTCAAATAACAATCTTAATTTGCTAATCTTACACCTGAAAGTGGAAAGTAAGACCACATTTTAACTCAATCAGAGTCGGCATATTGCTGTGATACCCACACAGAAGAAATACCTTAGGATAGATAGATAGATAGATAGATAGATAGATAGATAGATAGATAGATAGATAGAAACAGGCTGAGATAGATAGATAGATAGATAGATAGATAGATAGATAGATAGATAGATAGATAGATAGATAGATAGATGTGCATATGTCTCATTCCAGAAAATATGTACAAGCGAAAAGAAAATGTATTTAAAATCAAAATAAAATATTTACGTCAGGATAATAATTCTAAAACTCATTCGTTTCATAAAAGAATCTGATAAAAAATATAAAATCAAGAATCTTTAAAACAGAATATCCAATTTAGTCCCCCCCCCCATTTTTATTTTGTGTCACTCTGTTGATAGATAGATAGATATATAGATAGATAGATAGATCTGAAGAGGGTGATAGATAGATAGATAGATAGATAGATAGATAGATAGATAGATAGATAGATAGATAGATAGATCTGAAGAGAGTGATAGATAGATAGATAGATAGATAGATAGATAGATAGATAGATAGATAGATAGATAGATCTGAAGAGAGTGATAGATAGATATATAGATATATAGATAGATAGATAGATAGATAGATCTGAAGAGGGTTATAGATAGATAGATAGATAGATAGATAGATAGATAGATAGATAGATAGATAGATCTGAAGAGGGTGATAGATAGATAGATAGATAGATAGATAGATAGATAGATAGATAGATAGATCTGAAGAGGGTGATAGATAGATAGATAGATAGATAGATAGATAGATAGATAGATAGATAGATCTGAAGAGAGTGATAGATAGATATATAGATAGATAGATAGATAGATCTGAAGAGGGTTATAGATAGATAGATAGATAGATAGATAGATAGATAGATAGATAGATAGATAGATAGATAGATCTGAAGAGGGTGATAGATAGATAGATAGATAGATAGATAGATAGATAGATCTGAAGAGAGTGATAGATTGATAGATAGATAGATAGATAGATAGATAGATAGATAGATAGATAGATAGATAGAAAATGTAAAATTTGTGATAGAGGCACAGAGTTTCACTGCATATGAGTGTATACAAATGTGCTTGATAGTATGTGTGTGTGTGTGTGTGTGTGTGTGTGTGTGTGTGTCTGTGTGTGTGTCTGTGTGTGTGTCTGTGTGTGTGTGTTCGTAAATCACTTCCACGTCCCGAAATCGGCTTCTGTCTCCGACTATGAATGGTCGACGCCAATTTCCCTCCTGCACACTAAGTTTACACATCGGGGTCCCCGTGTCCTTTAAATGTCATCCGACCCAATGAGGGCGGGAGGGGGGTATCTGCTCAGCGCCGGTCCCAAACGAAAGGTTAGTGACAATCCAACAAAGCAGTCTTCAAGACAGACTATTATGACGACACAAGTTCCGACTGCAGGGATGGGTGTAGCAGTTCATTACTAATAACGTTTTTTTTTTTTTTGTATGTTTTATTGCTTAGGCTGGCTGGCGAATTGGTCAGGTTTCTATATGAAAACCCTCTATCCGGGTCTTTTACTAGTATCCACGCCATTTCTTCATCCTGGGTTGCATGTATGCAACCTACTAGCTATAAGCCGCGTATTATACACTGTTTAAAATTAACTTTAATTATTTTTTAAACTAATCATGCGATTACTTCTGTCTGGGATCAGGAGTTAGCATTATTTACATTATTCATATGTGAACAACTGTCTTCATTATTATTATTATTATTATTATTATTATTATTATTATTATTATTATTATTATTTTATTTCTTTTCATATCTGGTGTGTACAAATTTCTTTCTGGACCCCAACCAGAGACCTTAGGTCAGAAATGGCGTCATGACATTTTCCACTGAGCAGTTTTGGAAACAAAAACACATCTTTTACATAAACAAAGCCTTTCGTAAGATGTGGGCTGTACTTGTGAGTACAATTTTTAGTATTTCTTTAGAGCTAGGGATTACTAGGGATTCCTTCAACGAGTCTATTGGAATCTTTTCAAATCAATCCGAGGACTACAACTGGAATAGTTAATGTCCTCATGCGACACATTTTTGAGATTTCGATTTCAATGTTTTTGTATTTTATGAAAATCTTCAAATATACATTGCAATCTGCAGGGACTGCCATGTCAATAAGGAGGCATATTTTGTTTTTGCGGGTCTCTAGTCATGATGTCAGAGCGATTATTATTATTATTTTTTTTATTTCCTTTGATTTCTGGTGTGTACACATTTCTTTCCGGGTCCCGCCCAGGGACCTAAGGTTAGAAATGGCATCATGACACTTCCCACTGAAAAAAAAATAATTGTTTGGGATTGTTTCGATTTCAAGGTCCTTGTATTTTGACAGCTTTTTTAATCTCTTCAAAGATACATTGCAGTCTGCAGGGACTGCCATATCAATAAGGAGTCACTTTTTTTGTTTGTGGTCTTTAATAACAATGTCTGGGCGGTTGGCTTTGATTGTTCTGTCAGTGTGTATTGTGTAGTCCCATAGAATTGTAACAGGTCCTATCTCCGTAACCGGGTCTGGGTGGTGTTCTTTCAGTTTCCTTCCCGTAAAAGTTGCATATTTTCCAGTGCACATATTGGCCCACTCTGTCATGCCGGGTTTTATATTCAGTGGGTGCCAATATCGTGCAACCTGATACAAGATGATCAATTGTTTCTGGATATTTATCACAGAATCTGCATTTTGGGCTAACACAGTATTTTAGTTTATGTGCTTGATAATTTCTACTTAACAAGTATTGGTCCTGTGTAGCAAGGATAAAACCTTCAGTTTCAGCTTTCAACCCTACACTACGTAGCCACTGATAGATACTGGTTATTATTATTATTATTATTATTATTATTATTATTATTATTATTATTATTATTTCCTTTGACTTCTGGTGTATACTCATTTCTTTCCGGGTCCCAACGAGAGACCTAATGTCAGAAATGGCATCATAACATTTTCTACTGAGCATTTTTTGAGAGGAAAAAACCCTACGATCACACACATTTTATATAGATAAAGCCCTTCGTAAGCTGTGAGTTGTACTTGTGAGTACAATTTTTTGTATTTCTTTAAGGCTTGGACTGCCAGGAATCCCTTCAATGAGTCTATCAGAACCTTTTTCAATCAAACCGAGGGCTCCAACTACAACTAGAATTGTTGATGTCCTCGTGTGCCACATTTTAGAGATTTCGACGCCAAGGTCCTTGTACTTTGATAGTTTGTTGAAAATCTTCAAAGATGCGTGACTTTCTGCAGGAACTGCCATGTCAGTAAAAAGGCAGATTCTGTTTTTGTGCTCTCTGGTCACGATGTCTGCGACGATTAGCTTTGATTATTATTATTATTATTATTATTATTATTATTATTATTATTTGTGTATGTTATATTTCCAGCGTTGTATCCTGTACAACCGGCTCCAAACTACGATCCTTAGGCCCTATAAGAGAATTGTCATTAAATTGATATCACTTTTCGTAGTATAGTGGATGTTCCTAGTAAGGCGATCTTTTGGGCAACTTGTATGTTGATGTTACCTGGGTCACTGTTAGTAAAAATTTCCATTCCTTTTATCGCAAGGCCCAGAGTTCCGATTATTATTGGTACGACAGTCTCAGTCTTCATTCCCCACATCCTGTTAATTTCGATCTCCAGGCCCTTGTATTTGGACAATTTCTCGATAATTTTCATGGAGGTGTTTCTCTCTGATGGTACTGCGATGTCAGTAAGCATACACTTCCTGAATTTCTTGTCTTTTATAATAATATCAAGTCTGTTGGCTTTTATTTTTCTGTCAGTTTGAATTGGCATGTCCCAGAGGATAGTTACATCGTTATTGTGGGTAACTGTGTTTGGTTGGTGCTCATACCATCTTTCAGTGGTTTCGATTTTGTGCTTCTTGCATATCTTCCAGTGCATATATGTCACTACCTTGTTATTATTAGTAGTAATATAGTTTTTGAAACAGAGTTTAGATTTTTGTATCTTTGAATGCATCTGGTAAATTAAGTTAAATGCAGGTCACGTGAAAGACAGACAACACTTTCCTCAAAGTATGCGCAGCGCTCAAATAAGTTTGGATGACTCCAAGTTGGTATGGCATCCCCAGCTGGTCAAGAAAAGCCACACAGTTTTAATGGGATTAATCCTAGTGTACCAAATCACCGCTGGAATCACTTTGATACACCCCCTCTCGCATTCCAAGCAATCTTTCAAGCTCAACTTTCAAATCAGAGTAGTTTTTACTTTTCTAGCTTGCTATATTTGTGTCGTTTGGGATGGCTACATCGATAATATGACAATTTTCGGTGCCTTTAAGTCGCACAAGAATAGACGGCGATGGTGTATCACTCCGTCTGAAAATCATCGTCTCAGGATATCGTGGGCTTTCCAACTTCTTCAATTGTTCTGCATGGCACATGCTCATACCAATTTTCTGCAAATTAGTATTCATACTTTCAACACAATAACTAATGTACATAAAAGCATACCTTATCATAGCACCTCTTATATTCTTTTGGAGGCTAGCATTTTGCAACCACTGACCAGGCGAGTCACATTCTCGATGTATTCACCTCGGTTGTTATTATTATTATTATTATTATTATTATCATTATTGTTGTTGTTGTTAATAAAGAAAGAGACATGACATCAAAGCTTCAACAGCTGCAGCAGCAACCGCAATAGAAAAGGCTTGGTGAGGGCAGTTTTTTGCGTAACAAATAGTAGCAGTATTCATCGGCAGTGTACGTTAGGTTTAAGCCTCCAAGGTCCCCACTCAGCCTAGTGGATTAAAACGGTGGTTCGTGAATTTGGTGGCATAGTAATTGTGAGTTCAATCCCTGCGCTGGGCAGTGTAAAACCGTGGCGAGTGATAGCAGGGGAATACTAAAATTAAGAACTAGACCAGATCTCTCTAGACATGGTCGGTGGAACGAGAACAATCTACCCGCTCAGATTAAATAAAGGTTTAGTTTCGAATTTTCTTAAAAGTTATTCAGAGTAACACCCGAAGAAGGTCGGTTGGCACAACGGATGAAATGTTGTTATAAAAACAAAGATGGAAATATAGTCCAAATGTAAATGATGATAACTCTTCATCCAAGATTTTAAGAAAGAGACAGACAGCGATCATGTTTCTTTTGTTTTTTGTTGCTTTTTGCTATTACTACTGTATATTATATTATGTTTCTTTTGTTTTTGTTGCTATTACTACTGTCTATTTTATTATATTGTGTTTCTTTTGTTTTTGTTGCTTTTTTGCTATTACTACTGTATATTATATTACATTATATTTACGTTACTTTCGTTTTTGTTGCTTTTTTGCTTTTTCTAATGTATGTTATATTATATTGTGATTCTTTTGTTTTTTGCTATTAGTACTGTATATTATATCATATTTTGTTTCTTTTGTTTTTGTTGCTTTTTTGCTATTACTACTGTATATTATATTACATTATATTTACGTTACTTTCGTTTTTGTCGTTTTTTTGCTATTACTACTGTATGATATATTATATCATGTTTCTTTTGTTTTTGTTTCTTTTTTGCTATTACTACTGTATGTTATTATATTGTGTTTCTTTTGTTTTTGTTGCATTTTGCTATTACTACTGTATATTATATTACATTATATTTACGTTACTTTCGTTTTTGTTGCTTTTTTGCTATTACTACTGTATGTTATATTATATTGTGTTTCTTTTGTTTTTTGCTATTAGTACTGTATATTATATCATATTTCGTTTCTTTTGTTTTTGTTGCTTTTTTGCTATTACTACTGTATATTATATTTCATTATATTTACGTTACTTTCATTTTTGTCGTTTTTTTGCTATTACTACTGTATGATATATTATATCATGTTTCTTTTATTTTTGTTTCTTTTTTGCTATTACTACTGTATGTTATATTATATTGTGTTTCTTTTCTTTGTTTAGTTTTTTTTTTTGGCTTTTTGCTTTTTTTCTGTTACTACTTTATATTATATTCAAAGCGCGACTAATTTGAGACTTTCTTTGCCGTATAAGGTATAGACTGTTTTGGTATTATCTGATACTTGGATATGTTAATAATGGTATTTAGGTTGCTTGTGATCAGATGATCGGTATGCGCATGAATGACACCGTTTTGATGACAAATTAACTCACGAGAGAATTTAGCGCTTGAGTTACAAATGGAAGATGATTGTTTTTTTAATTACTATTTAATAATTTGATTCTAAATGCAGAAAAAATAAATAAAATATTCTTAACAAAGATCTTTTGTTAGTCCTTAACAAAAATTATATTAAAGAAAAATGTCTGTCTAAATACACCAATATAGTATATATATATATGTACGTGTGTGTGTGTATGTGTGCATATATATATATATATATATATATATATATATATATATATATATATATATATATATATATATATATATAATCATTTATTTGAATATTATAACATAAATATGTTATAAAATCACTACAAAAATAGCCATTTTGTTTCAACACTTCTGGTGTCTTATCAAGTGATGATGTAGAATATAGAATAAATGGTTTTAAAAGTTTCAAATTAATTAACGATCCTTAGCTAGGAGTAAACGCTGTTACATAAGCTAGGATGACCAATCAAAATACAAGTATAGGGTAATTCGAAAAATTAGACAACTAAGCAAGGTTATCATAGATATTAAAAGATTTATAAAATTTGAAATTATGATTAAAAGTAAAAAATTAAAAATTACCTATTTAGAAATCTAAATCAAATCTCTATTAAGTTTTAAATTGTAGAATTACCGAGGAGAAAAAATATAAAAATATAAAAATAAAAATAAAAGATATATATGCTATTTAATTTATATTTTCATTGAAATTATGTTAAAATGGATGTTCAGAGCCCCAGACAAAAATGTATACATTTTTATAGTTTCATTTCAACATGGTAGTCGCCTCTCACGGGAAATCATTCGAACATACTCAGGTTATAATACATAAGCGCTCAGACATATTTAGATATATATACACACATAAAATAAGGTGACGAGACACGACCCTTGATAAAAAAAAAAACGAACATCTACACTACACACAACCACACGTACGCAAACATACAACCAAACGTGCATACACTTTCCTTACACATAGACATCAATAAACACAGGCACATACATCCACATTGACATTGATCTAGACGTTCAGATGTAATAGCTAAAATGAACATACTCGGGTCTTAATGTGTTATTAAACGAATTTTAACTTGAAATATAACTAATCTGGTCAAATATATATAGATAAAATTTAAACAAATATACAAATTCAGATTTCCATAATATTGGTTTAACTCAGCTACTATATTTCCATAATATTCAATTCCCTCTAACTTTTCAAATGTCGAATGTATAACTATTTCTAATTTCTATACACCCCTCTTTACACTATACTTTCCCCTCCCCTAAGATCGCCCCACCCCAAATCTCTTTCCCTTACATCCTTTTATCTATAGATTTTAAAGTTATTTATAAAACACCTTTTTTATTCCTCTTTTAATTTTAAATGAATATTTCATTTTTCATATAACCACATATTAATGTCATGAGGTATTTACCAGCCATCCCACCAGGTAGGATGTGGCACAAGGCCAAATTTTATGTGAGGCAAATCCGAGTCCATAGACTCGGGCAAAAATTCCCCAGAGACCCCGCAAACACGGAGTCCTCTACCACCAAAGACGAGACTCTACCCTTCGGCATAGACTCGTCCGGATTTCTCTCTACCCGAAGGCAGAGAGTTCGACAAGAAGTGCGCCCCGCAGAATGGGTACCCTATATACCACCAGCCGAGTTCAATATTGAAGAACAAAACCAAAAAACTGCCTGGTGGGAGGGTAAACTATCCGGCCATGATCAAAAATAGACGAAAACTAAAAAATATATAAGTTCTACCGGGAGAGGCAAAGAAAAAGTGCTCAATGATATAAAGTAATAATATCTGTCTATATTTCTGAGATGAGGTATTATGTACATTATTTACATTATTCGGACTATTGTCCTCATCTTTGTCGCCATGTTTATTACAACGTTTCGGCCGTTGTACGCTCCGGCCTTCTTTAGGTGGTTGGAATGTCGAACTGAACCCTTTATTTCGCTCACTGGGGTAGACGGTTCTAGTTCCACGTGCCATGTCCTCATAGTGTCTTTATTAACGTAGTAAAAATTTGTTTATATAGCTTATTGTGGGTAGTCTATTATGGCGGCTATTTTACCGGAAGTCGTTTATTTATTTATTTGGGTCAAATTATTTTGCTTGTTTTTATTTATTTTTATTTTTTATTTAAATATTATTTATTTATTATTTTTATTGATCGGTGTTTTTATTAACGTAATAAAAATTTGTTTATATATCTTATTTAAATGTTTTTTTTAGGGTGGGGGAAGATAAAGCTATTTGTTGAATTTTAGGGTTGATTGTTGTGGTTTGTTCTGACTATTATTTTGGCGGGAACAGTTTTTAATTTATTTATTTGGATTGATTATCTTTATTTGTTTTTTCTAAACGGCTAGTTTATCGGTATCGGTTGTTAGTTTATTTATATATTTGGATGTATTTAGATCAATTTATTATACTTGTTATTTATTTATTACACTGTATATTTTTTTTTTATCGTTATATAACAGTTATAGCTATTTTTCGTCCGATTTTTTGTTTTGATTTTTTATAGTCTAATATTTTGTTTATTATTTACTTTATTTATTGATTTTGCTCCTTATTTTTTATTCTATTTCGTCTATTCTAACAGGTGTGATTTGGTAATTTGTTTGGATTAATTTATTTTGCTTATTTTATTGTCATTTTGTTTGTTTATGTGTTTATTTATTTTTTCAGTTTTCGATTTTTAAGTTATATATATATATATCAGCACGAAGTCACAAGTCATTGTGACCGAGGGTTTGAGTGTGCTGGTGTTCAGATTGTTGATCATTCTATATATCACGCTGTCTTTCAGAAACTGTAACTAAGGTCTGCTCAGCATTGTTTCAGTATAAACCATAGGCTGACTCTGTGGGTGTTGAACAAACACAAATATGCCTGAGCGAGAGTCTGCAACAGGGATTGGCTAGCTCTCCTAGTAGATGGGTATCCTCGAATATGAGTGGCCAGCTATTACATATATATATATATATATGTGTGTGTGTGTGTGTGTGTGTGTGTGTGTGTGTGTGTATAATTTGGCAGCAACTTTTCTTTTAAACATGTAGTATTGAATGTTAAAGACAACATAGTCTTGCATATTTTCTTTTGAATTTTCTCATATTCTCTAATGAGACTTTTTATTTGAAAATAATTTCGAAATATGTATTGTCCATACGATGACCTAGCGCTTTCGAACATCATTGTTCATCTTCAGGGTCAATATTTTTAGTCAAAATTTTTTTTTTTTTTTTTTTTTTTTTTTAAACAAGCATTTGCCAATTATCTTGTAGCGTAATCATGCTGCTACTTTTTTACGAACTAAAAACGTTAAAATCCTTTTAAATTC